>VZTL01053563.1:20049-35379 GCA_013400535.1 Scopus umbretta | reverse complement strand
ATGGGAAGTAGTGAATGAATTCATTGTTTTGCTTTGCTTGTGTGCGTGGCTTTTGCTTTACCTATTAAGCTGTCTTTATCTCCACCCACGAGTTTTCTTCATTTTACCCTTCTGATTCTCTCCCCCACCCCACCAGGGGGGCAGTGAGTGAGCAGCTGTGTGGGGCTTAGTTGCTGGCTGGGGTTAAACCATGACATTCTGTATGTATGAAGTCCATCATACAACATTTCCATGCATATGTCACTACACACTTAGTAAAATCCTTTCATAATACTCTGGCCTTTCTCTTTCTTTATTATACTCACTCATTCCTCAAAATCATCATGTCAGTAATTTTAAATCCCTCATCACATTTCCTGCCTCAACCTCATTCCTGTTATTTGAGAGATTTATATAACACTTTCTCTTGAAATTATTTGCCTACAATTCAGAAGATTTATTACATCTACATCATAGCACTTGTATAGAAATATTCAGGTTTTCCCTTTATGGAGCTGAGACTTCCCCATCTCATCTTAGAAGACTGCAAAGACACACTTTCCAGTATTTCTGATTTTCTGGTGGTGCTCCCCCCAACAAATGCACACCAGATTCATTCACAGATGTGTTATGAATTCTGTCACAAATCAGCAGACCTTTTTTTTCTACTGGATGATAGTACAAGATCAGCACTGTGTTTATCTACATATGCATGTCTTTTCAAGACATGATTTGCAGACAGTCATACCAGTTGCTCACTAAATCCTACATTTCATTAATACATTGTATAACCATCTTACATCTCAAAGAACAAAAATATGTGTTATTATTGAGCATAAAATTACTCATGTATTTAAATCTCTCAATAGCATTCAGATTAGAGTTCTTTGATAACATAGCCAAACTGGTTTACACAGTACCTAAATATTAAAAGGCTAAGAGAATGATGGCCTACAGTCCTAGACTGACCAAGAGAAATTAGAAATACACAACACTGTAACTGTAAATGGGATGTGGTGAGAACAGTGAACTGAAGCAGAGTGAAAGGATGATCTGTGATCTGATTTAATATGGAGGTGGTGAAGAGATCAACCTATTTTTCCTAAAAGTAGTTAGCTGGGAAGCAAGAAGTCTGTTTCACAAACTGTTTCAAAACTTCCAAATCTGTTCTTCTTCAAATACAGAATGTGATCGTCTAAACATTTCATTAAATATATTTATATATACACAAACACACACACGCTAGGAGCCCTAGCTTCAAGCCTTTTCCTTGCCAGACAACAGCAGCAGCTTCTGCTTAATTACATTTTTGCACACACTAAACAAGTGGTCAGATCCCTTAAATACTGGAGTTTCTTATTTGTGTGTTTGTTTCAGGTGCGACTGAGATCATAACGGGCAGGAGAAGGGACTGGAAGAATACTTCCAGTAAAAAGCTGAATGCATAAGGAAGAGATATCTGTGCAGGAATAGCATGCACACTGCAGTCAACAACAGCTCTGCTACAGGAAAAAAAAAAATATCCTAATTAAATAACTCAATTCTCCTGATGTTTCAAAGATTCCTATAAAAAGACAATTCTCAGTTCTGAATGAACTTACAAGTTCAGGACCATTTGAACAAGACAGCTGTAAGACAAAAGCTCTGCAACAGAAAATAATACAGCTGATGGACTCCATTAAATTTTAGGTTTGTTTTGGCAATTTTGGCGGGCTTTTTAGGGCATTGGGTGTGAGGGTTTGTTTGTTTGTTTTAAACACAAATCTGAGAGTAAATTTTTAGGTCTCAGCAGGCCCAAAACATTCTGTTTCTCAGATGAGTCCTTACTAACTCTCTAGAGAGGCTTTGGAAAAAAAAATGTACAATGACACCCAAAAACATCTTGAAGTACAAGCTGAAGGCACAAACCAAATGGAATATGCTGTGCATATCTGGACAGAGTACTAAATGGCTTCTGAACACGCTTGCTTTCTGCTGATCTGAGTGGTTGAAGGGGCATACAGTACCCACTGATTTTGGCATAAACCCAGCAAAAAAATGTCAAAAAAAAAGGTCAGTATTAATTTGGTTGTTGGCAGAAAATAAGAGAAGCAAGATATGGCAAAAAGGCACACGGCTGAAAACAACCTCTGCAATAGCAATTAAAAAAAAAGCGTAGTTCAAATACACAAAGTATTTTCAAAATGTTGCAGCGACAAATATTTGCAGGGGTGAGTAAGTCACGAAAATAATAAGAAGAATCAAGGTTTAAGAGAGTGGTATGGACAAGAAAAAAAGGAAAGGACATAAACAGAAAAAGCATGGAATAAGAGGATAATTGGGCTGGAAAGGACCTCTGAAAGTCTTCTAGCCCAACCTCCTGCTCAAAACTCATCCATTAAGGGCAGGTTGCTCAGACTATCCAGTGGAGTTTTGAGTATCTCCCAGGATGGAGATTCCACAGCCCCTCCAGACAACCTGTTCCAGTGTTTGACCACCCTCACAGAATAATTTTTGTTGTCTCTTGTCCTTCACTACACACCTTCAAGAAGAATCTGGCTATGTCTTCTCTACTACCCTCCAGTGTAATAGTTCATGGTGACAATGAAATCTCCCCCTTAGCTTTCATTCCTTCACAATGAACAAACCAATTTCCTACAGCTTTTCCTTGCCCATCACATGGTCTAGCCCTCTCATCACCTTGGTGGACCTCCACTGGACTTGCTCCAGTACACTACTGCCTATCATAATGTACTCCAGATGCCATCTCAATAGTGGAAAATAAACACTGCTGGCTATACTCTTGCTAATGCAGTCTAGTATTCACCTCACCTTCAGCGCTGCAAGAGCACACAGCCACAGCTGATTCATATTCAAGTTCTTGTCCACCAGCACCTCAGGTCTTTTTCTGCAAAGCTACTTCCTAGCTATTCAGGCCCCACTTTATAATATATCTCAGAGTTATTCCATCCAAGACGCAGGATTTTGCATTTGCCTGTGTTGAACTTCATGAGGTTCCTCTCAGTCCGTTCCTCAATCCTGTTGAGGTCCCTCTGAATAGCAGCCTTGCTACCCAGAATACCAACCACTTCCCACAATTTGGTCTCACCTGCAAACCTGTTAAGAGAACATTCTACCTCATCATCCAGGACGTTAAGAAAGACTTTTAAATGGTATTAAACTCAGTACCAGTCCCTTAAGCATGCCACTACTGATAGGCTTTCCAACTGAACTTTGCATTGCCAGTCACAACCCCTTGAACCCAACAGTTGAGCCAACTTTCCGCACATCTTGTTGTCGACTTATCCAGTCTATATCTCACCAATCAAATTAAAGATACTATGGGAAATTGACAAATGTTTTGCTAAAGTCAAGGTATTAAACATCCACTGCTCTTTCTTTGATTACAGGGCCAGTTACTTCATCTAAGGGTGCAATCAGGTTGATCTGATCAGGCATGTATGATGTCATAAATCCATGCTTGCTGTCCCCAACCACACTTTCCTCCTTCTTGTGGCTGGGAACACCTTCCAGGAAAATTTGCTCAATAACCTTCTCAGAGAGTGAGGTTAGGCTTATCAGCATGTAGTCCCCAAAAGTCTCCTTCTTGCCCTTCCTCAAAATCTATGTGATGTTTGCCTTTTTCTAGTCATCACGAACCTCCCACAATCATCATGACCCTTTAGTGATGATAGAATGGCCTTGCAATTACATTAGTCTCCTCGTTCAGCATGCTCAGAATGAATCCCATATAGTGCCATGTATTTATGTATGTCCAATTGCCTTCAGCACATCCTAATTCTATCTTCCTCTGGTGTGGGTAAAGCTGTACTCCGACAAATTCTGCTGCTAGACTTAGGGACTTGGGTAGCTTGAGAGCAAGCCTTACCAATTGAAGAGCTTTATTAGATGCCCTTCAGTCCACTGAAGGACTGATCCTTGAGTCCAGTCTTATTATGGATCTATCAATTATTTCCTTGCTTGACAGGTGACCTGGTAGGGCGCCCAGCCCTTTGTCCCTCTCCTGGGACAACCTAAGGACCAACAAGCATGAAATTTGTAGCAGGCACACAAATGAAGGGAGTGACATGATGTCACACCCCTACCTGGGATAAAGACTGAGAACTTGAGATCGTTAGGAGATGTCATGGAAGTTACTTGATGCGTTTCACAGAGTCTAAAATGCAAGCGCTGTGAGAGAGGAGAAGAACACAGGATGATGACGGGTACAGCTCACAACACCCTTGGCCACTGTTTCTAACAGTGTATCTCCATCAATTGTTGTTGGCCAGCAAAGACTGTTAGATTAGACTCAGATTATGAATGACTATCACCACTTCTCTCAATATCCCTATTTACTCCTGAAAGTGAATTAAAATCCACATGCTACTTTTAAACTGACTTAAAAATTCATATGCCCAGAGAGAGGTACAGTGGAACTGATGATCAAATTTCAGTCTTTTTGAAGAAGGGAATGTGCTTCATGAAGAAGAAACAGAGACACATGCTCCATTTCCATTAAAAATAATCCACAAATCTTGCTAGGACCATACAGTTCTGAGAAAAGCTGTGCTATGGGACACAGCTACCTGTACAACTATTTTTTACTTGTTACAGTTATTTATACTCCATCAAAAGGTTTCACAAGCATACAAAACTGTTAATTACCCAAAAGCACAGTGTTTCTATTGTGTAAATCTATCATGATTTACTTTACCTATTGCTGTGCTGTATTTTGACTTACTGAGGCCACTGGGAGATTTTTCTTTGACTCCACTGAAGTCTAGACTTCCCCATCTCGCTTTTAGAGGAAACACAGCAAGCCTTCTATTGCAGCACACTATATATCCCTGTTCTCATCTGGTCCACCTAATCACACTCCAAGTTATTAAAAAAGATTTGGCTATTACAAAAATTTCAAAAAGCTACAAAAGTCAACAGAAGAAAATATAATTTTGCAATTTATATTGAAGAATGAATCTTGTATACACACTTGTGTGTGTGCGTGTACCTATACATAGATATGTATGTATACTGTAGATATATTTATTTGTGTAAAAGCCCCATTAAAAATCAAGCTTAAAAATCAAATCTCTTCAATAGCCAGGAAGCACTATATTTCATTAAGGCTTGCTGCCTCTATTTTTACTACTTGTACTTTACAGATAATTGACAATATTCTCTTCAGTCACTCTGTTTCTAATCTGCCTTTTCTTTCAGTGTACATTTAGATTCCTTCAGCAACTCTCAGAGCAGTACACCTGTTCTGCTGACACTGCCCCCATACCTTGAACAGTATATTCACAGTTTTGCATTGCCTGACCCATTGTGTTATTAGGACCAATATCAACATAACAGATTTTACACATGCAAAATGGCAATGCAAACTAAAACATCAAATCATAATCGGTATCTGAAGATAAAATCGTGCATGACACCCAGGTATTCTTCTGATTTTTTATCTATCTGTCTAGAATTCTATTCTATCCATAGGCGACAACCTAGGGTAGTATTAAATATTCATAATTCAAGCGAAAGTAAAGCAAGAATCAAACTCTTCTAACATATATATCTAGCCATTTCAAATACTCATATTTTGCTTTCCATTTTAATCCTAATTCAACAGAAAAACATACTATGGGTTTGGAAGTATGCATGAATTAATAATGTAGTGAAGCTTTCTTACATGACTTGGATTCCGGTGACGGTGGAGAAATGTTGGACACAGCAAGGTCGCTCTTTGACTTTTTAGGCTTTTTTGCATTTACCTGCCAAGGTTTATCATAACTTCTAAAATCCCTCCTTGTTCCTTTATTTTCTGTTAAAAGAATCAGGCAATTATAACATTTGTAGGGTCATTTTTTTAAGACTTAATAAACAATTAATCCAGAAAAAACAAGACCTATCATTCCAAACCAAAGTCAGCTCTTTCTGACTTATGCTGAATTTCATATATTCCTTCCTTTTCCTAAACATCAAAATTAAGAAATGCATTAATATGTTTTTCATTAAAAATTTAACACCTTATTTTCTATTATGAAAAAGTCCTTAACCTCCTTGGTTTGGCACTTTCACTGCCTATGCTTAAAACTTTACATTTGATATAAATAAAAAGTTGATTTGTCAGTCATTTGGACTATCAGCAACAGTGTGAGATCTATTATAGTCTGAAACAGACCATCAGTCAATTTTTTAAAACAAAACCAACATTTTAATAGTAGTTTCTACCAGAATATCAAAGCTAAAATTTCTATTTTAGAATCAGAGCAGATATTAGTTCAGAAAAAAAATTTTATGCTTCTGAAGTTCTACAATCATAAATTATTCACACTGGAGTTCATAAAGTAGTAATAGCATCTTCTCATTAAGTGTTGGAATGATGGGTTGTTAAAAATGTATATTATTAAAGAAAATACCTCAACAGAGGCTAGTCTCATGCACAAATACACCATGGGAGGGAAAAGGAAAACAAAGGAAAGAGAAAGGAAAAGCAAAGGGGACAGCCAGGGAATAAAGGGATCTTTCTAGGCACCTTCTTTCTCACTGAGACTGGAACTGTTTCCACCCTGTAACTCTGACCCATACTCACGTGATATGTACGTAGGCTGAGTTGACAGCCATAATATATAGTAAATTCAGTATCTATTGGACAAACAGGATTTATTGTGCATGCTCAAAAACACAGAGCAGTACCTGTTTTGGATGCCTCTGTACCTACTAGAAATCATGGACAAAAGCGTAGAATTATACTGGAGACTAGCCCTTTCCAGCATACAGAACATACCTGATGTTTCACTCTCTGCCCAAAGGGCAGCAGAGCCAGACAATGTTCTCTGAAGCTGACTGCGGTTCCCCTGTTTGGACTGAAGATGATCAATTAGAAATGGGATTGGCTGGTCAGGTGTCTCTGTTATCAGCTTGGTCATCAACTCCTTTAGAAAATTAAAACAAAACAAAAAATTAGTGGGATATTGCACCTAACTAATCTTGTATTTACCAAAAGTAAAGGAGCATTTATAAGTGAAAAGCCTGTTTTCAACTTCGAAGAAAACAGCTAGAAACACCCATCTCCTCAAACTACTGCTAGCTTTGCCCTATGAAGTGTTCACGTCAGAAGTGCTCTTAGCCTATACAATCACTTATCCACTGAAATTTACGTTAAACAACCCAGCCCCCACTACCTATTCAAATTTACCCTAAACAATCTGAACACTGTTCATCTACCCATTCAGAACAAGCACCTTTTCAGAGCAGCTAGTAGCTCTTCTCTGACCCCATACATCCAAGTCTCTTCTCATTGGAAATTGGTGAATCAGGAAGGATGGTGCATTTTTGGGCTCACCCAGACATGGAACAATGATCTGGTTAGGACATACATTCATATCTGGGAACTCCGAGGTCTGATCAAACAGGCAGACGTTTTTTTAAAGCAAGTCCTCAAAAATATTATTATATAGACATAAGCAAATGTTTTATTACACTGTTGCAAACATGCATACAAATCCAATGTCAATAGGAAACCACTTCCTCTACCATGCATTGATACTATCTAATTGCTGTTATACACCTTGGCCTTGCAGGGCTGCAGAAAGAGAAGTGCTCTCCATGTTGCTTCTGAGGTTCTTCCTGGCTCCCTACACATAAAATACAGAGTAGGAATCCAGAAAGAAGCTGTAGCTCTGTGCTGGGCATGTGTCCTGAGGAAATCAATGACTGATGTGGCAAGTGACCCTGAAATCCACATAGTTCCACAGGAAATCTGTGGCTGCCACTGCTAAACAAAAAAGCTCCATGAAGTAAAAAGTTAGAGGAATGTACAACAAAATAGGACAAAAAACTGGCTATGTTACTAAGAGCATTTACTCTCTCTTCATCTATCCCCAAACATAAATCTTACCATAACTTGCATACACTTAAGTCTATTTTTCCTTCATCTTTTCCACATACGTTCACTTAATGAATAATTTTGTTAATACCAGTAGTTACTTGGTACTACCATCAGTCAGTTGTATTGGAAGAAGATACTTAAGAGGGAGTATACCAAATAACAGTAAACATGAGTAAAAGCATGCAGGATTTTTAAGACACAGCAAGTTATCTTTGTCCAGTCCAAGACCTTCCATTCTTTCGATTCAAGTAGTGGTATAAACAATGAGGTACAAGTGAAAATGAGACAGAAACAACATTTCCATTTCAGAAAGAGAAAAAACTTCAGAAAACAAAAAGGAGAAAATGTGCCCAATCTCATGTCTTGTGAAGACATGATCATCTGTGATGTGATTCTTGATAATTATCTATAGGGAACCAAAAAAAAAGTGTCTTTGGCTTTGAAATGGAACTCCACAGGGAGAAATTAAGCTACTTACTAATCTTAGAAATGGTAAAGCTATGGAGCTTAACTTCCTTTAGACTGTCTCTCACCAAGGTAGGAGAAACCCTCTGATATACATCATACAAGAAAAATCCAGAAATTGGAGTAATTCATATTTTGGTTGCTTGGCAACACTCTAACAGCAAACCTTTCGGTTTTTTCCCTGCCAAATGCAGAATTAGTGACAAGTGGAAAGATGTAATCTTGTGCTTGTAATGGACCACAATAGCAGTAGGAATTCCACTGCCGAGGATTCTATTACCAAAGGAAAAGTGTCAATCTCTAATAGCTGACTTGTAATTTAAATCATTTCTCTGAATCATGGTTTTAAAATTATTTTTCTCTGTTAGATTAACAAAACCAAGATGATGAGAACTGAGATACATGCATTGATACTATTAATTTTTTAAAGAGATGCATGGGTGACAATCTATTAATAATACATTGCAAAATGAATGTAGCATTAGAAAGACAATACTTAGATGACAAATTTTTAAATGCCTACATGTCATGCAAGACAAATGCTGCTTGATTGTTGCCATCACTGATTTGCTTGTCACAGGAAGAAATGGTCTTTAATTAACAGAAACAGACCTAATAAAATTGATTCTAGGATTATTTACCTTATTCTTAGACAGAGCAATAAAACTAAAAAACATAATTGCACAAAGTAAAAAAAAAAAAAAAAAGTGCTATTCTGAGGTGATGTGAAATTAGCTCCTATTCAAAAGGACCACTTTTTCCTCTACTGTTAACATACTGATAATAAGGCCTCAGTGATATAGAGATCTGTGCTGTCCTGGAGCATAATCAGTTCTGTTCTGTGACAGTAATCAGAAAAGTTAAAAGAACTATAGATATGTTACTTTTACCTATCTGGAATAACAAATGAGTTGTACCAATCCTGTACACCTAAAACAAAAAAGAAATAGCATTGCTGGAATCCTCATAAACTGAATATAGTATGCAGTTCCCAAAAATACTACTTATTCTATAATAAGCCTCAAACTGATTTGCCTCAAGCACTTTCAGAGATGTCATTAAAAGTAAATACAACTTTAAGTCAGCACAAAGGTGACACAGATGATGAACCCTGCCATTTAAGGAAGACACAGCTCTTTACTAGAGTATTCCATTGCAAATGGGGAGAGAAGCAGCTCTTAAGGATTTGCTTCTCAAGCTGCTCCAAGGAAGGTGTGAAAGTGGTCTCCAACTTACTACAGCAGGGCTCCTGAATACAGAATTCTGCAGAATTTGCAAAGAACACCTCCACCCCAGCCAGTGATAAGAATAGCCATGATAATAGGTTCAGACATATTCTCTGTGTAAATCCACATTCACATGCGGGAGGTGTTATCTCCTTCCATATCCTCCTGCCACACACACAGTCAGAGGTCCCTGAAGTAGGATCACAACTCCATGATCCTCACTGCCTTTGCCCTCCTACCAAATTCTGTCACCCAGTGCATTAAGGGACCTAACTCCATCCCCTCAGCCCCCAACCCATGCTCTTCAAGCTCGTGCTTCCTTTGAGACTCTTGTCATCCCCAGCAATTTGGCAATTACAAGGAAATACATTACCTGCCTGCGTTTGGTTGCTTGGCTATGCCATGGGGTGAGGGTGGGAGGGGGAAGAGAAACAAAACAAAAAAACAACCAAAAAAAGCAAAAAACATCACACAGGCAGTAACTGTACTTAGTGAGCACTCAGGTCACTTTTTAAGTAAAAACATGTACTTCACTGAAGGTGAAAAGATATTACCAATTAGGAATGCTTATTAGGGGTACTCTTATCTTAACAACATTCCCTAGTAAAAGGCAAACTATCTTAAACTTCCGATGAAACTATCCAGAGTTTATTTGATGCTCTCATCTGTTGCTCAGATGACATCTTAATAGACAGCAGGAATAACATACTACACGGTACTCTAAATATACTCTTACAAGTTTGAAGGGGTTCAAAAAAAGATGACAAAAGTGAAAGTATTAAATAAGAAAAACTAAAGTGTACAACAAGTTACAAAAATAAAATTCCTTTTTGGTTAGCAGCAGTCTGATCTGACTCACAATGTGCTAAGTAGGCAAGGCTTCACAAGAAAAAGAAAAAGAAAAAGACCAACTAGTCTCAACGAAGCCGCCTCTGCATTAACGGTAGAATAAAAATGGCACAAGAACATTGGAACTGAGATTCATTTCTTGATGAAAAATTCAACAGATAAGTTTCAACTATGCATGAAAACAGAAATGCAAAATATTTCTATGTCTCTTAAAGAAATTAACTATACTTTTTGCCTTTCTTTCAAATTTCTGCATTTTCTACTTGTTCCCAATTTCACCTAATTCAAATAAGAAAAATTTAAAAAATTGTTTACATTTATAGCATGTTCTTCTGTGCACAGTATGCCTTTGCCATGGTTTAANGGAAGCTGAAAAGTCCTTGACTAGTGTAAGCACTGCTTAGCACCAACTGAAACATCAGTGTGCTATCAACATTATTCTCATACTCAATCCAAAACACAGCACTATAGCAGCTACTAGGAAAAAAATTAACTCTATCCCAGCTGAAACCAGGACAGCCTTATAGCAACAAATAAAAAGTCATGGGTCTCCATGCCGCCAGATTAACTGTTCACTACCCATAATCTCTCCCTCCTATTTTCTTTCCACTGCTACATCTTTCTTTCACTCTGTTATTTTGTCTGTTCCATCAGTGGGGCTTCCCTCTGTCTCTCCCTTCCAGCTGTGTAAGAAGTGAAGAAGCCTGTTCAGATGTCAGTAGCTATTAATTCCCGGTGTACCCACGAGAGACACTGCAGCACACAAAAGGGGTGAAAGGGAATTTCCATGATTACTACAGACCAGAGCACTAGGGTGAATACATTCATTTCTGCTGCTTCCCCACTGCATTACCCCAAATTAGGTTCTGCCCTGACCAGAACGAGAAAGAACAGGCAGAAAGGTGGTATAAGCGCTAGAAAAACTGGCAGTTAACTTCTCCAAGGATTTTACCTTGCACTGGGGAAACCAGAAATGAAACCAGTTATTTCTACTTTCTTCTGTAGTGGTATCTTCATATACTTTTACATTCAGTAGTTTTATTAAACTATGCATGATAGACTGTTTTTAAAGAAACTTACAAAAGTTGATCTGTGGATATTTCCAAGAAAGAGATTCACGCATATATTGATAAGGATGCAAAAGATCTTGAAAAATACAGGTCTAAACTAGCAACTTAATATATTAATTCTTTATAAAGAGAATAATCCTTCACTATTGTGCTATCCTGAGCTCCTCTATTAGTTATTCAATGCAGGCTCAAATTTTAATTTCCTTGTGACTGTCCATGCATTTAATACAAATGAAACAGTCTTCACAGTCTATTAATCATAGGCCCAATTACAAGAAAGCTCTAATTAGCTATGTCTAAACATACCTATCAGGTTATTAAGTTAATTAAGAGACATTTTATCTTGCCCTGTAATTGATAACAGTAACTACACAACAATCACAGGTTTTGTCTTTAATTATATAAATTTCTACAGACTATGGCAGAGCGTGCACAGATTTTGGCTGTATTATGCTCTCATTTCATGGTTTAAATTAGATGTTTAAAGTAGGTAGAATGAATTGCCCTCAAAAGATGTCTGTCTCTCTCCTTACCAAAAAGACTGGGTGGTTTAGCTTAAACTATGAAGTTTTGATGGGATTCAGTCCCAAATTAAGACAATTAAATACAGCAGTCTTCACACCAATGTCAATGGTGATCTCATCAATGAAGAAGTCAAGGAGTCTAGAGAGTTCCCCCTTGACTAGCCAGTGTATGTCCACTTAGGATAAGAAGAATGACTCTGCAGGCTCCACAGACTGTACTGGCTATGTATCCATTGACTACAATGGGACAGGCAGACATCTAAATTTATGTTCGCTAATCACTTCATACATGCTGTAAGTGAACAAAGAAGATACAAAAGTGAGTGAAAACCTGTGGAAGGAAAGTAAGTTTAATAAATTTTTTAATGATTTACACTTTTTTTCTTTGAATCCCTTTCTGATTTCTGCAGTAATAAAGCAAGGAAATTTAAAAAAAAAAAAAAATTAAAAGGTGTATTTCAACATTATTCTTACTGGCTAAAATAAAAGCTTGCCATTCTTAAATGAGAGCAGAAAGGTAAGCATCACTGCTTCTACCACAAAAGATTATTTTTTATGGAAATGAAGGAAAAATACCATCATCCTTCTTTGGGAAAATAGCTAGGCTTTTAATCTTCTCGAGCAATTCAGAATTAAAAGAAGAAAATCACATTATAGACTATAATCAAAATGAATTTCAATATAATTCAAGCATTCATTAAATTATCACCACATCTCCCTATGAAATAAATTATTCAACACAAAGCAAATTTCCACATAAACTCAATTCACATGCCTGCATCGTACTAGTTGTTTTAAACTAACCAACGTAGAAAACAGCTGAGAGCAAAACTCTATGGGATTAGTAGGCCTATGCAGCTTGTTTGCAAAAATATTCAGACTTTTACCTGGAACTGACTAAAAAATTTTCAACCAACTCTCTCTTCATTCAAAGCCTCAACACCACTCATGCCCGCCATTTGAGCTAGCTGTGCAGCTAAATTTTCTATCACAAAACTGCAGTACCTAGCATAGCACACACCCCACAAAGAAATTACTTTGGACATACAACCAAAGAGAAAGTACAAAGCTGACAAGGTGGCCCTGATATTATGGTGCAAACAAAATTCCCCTAAAGGTGGCACTGGTAGGGAAATCTACAACATGGGACTAGTGGCACGGGTAACATTTTCAGGCCACTACCACTCAAAGTCTCAAACTGCTTTTTTCACATCTCAAATCAGGTTGATAACTCTCCGATATATAAAATTGGTACACTTTTGGATTACAGAATGAAAATAATAAGAGGGAGTCTGAAAACAAACATCTTTGAATAGCTAACAGTCCTCCTTAAATGTTCATTCTATTGGGTCTGGCTGAGATGGAGTTAATCTTCCCCATAGCAGCTCTCACAGTGCAGTGCTTTGTATCGGTAGCTAGAAAGGCGTTGGCGTTGTTAACACACCAGTGTTTCTGCTACTGCTGAGCAGCGCTCACAGCATCAGGGCTGTCTCTCCAGTATTTCCCCCCCATCACCAGTAGGCTGGGGATGGGCAAGATCTGGGGAGGGGGCACAGGCAGGACAGCTGACCCCAACTGACCAAAGGGATATTCCATACCATATGACATCAGCAACCACTAAGCTACAGAAGCCCTGCTTCCCAGGAAGCTGGGAACCTGCTTCCCTGCTGACGGGAAGTAGAGAATAAAATCTTCGTTTTCTTTTTTCGCTTCCGCATGTGGCCTTTGCTTTTGTTTTTTTATTAAACGGCCTTTATCTTGACCCATGAGGGTTTCTTCCATCTCGTTTTCTCCCCACCTGTCCTGCTGAGGAGGGAAGTGATAGAGTGGTTTGGTAGCACCTGGCATCCAGCCAAGGTCAACCACCCACATTCATCTATTAAATATCTGTACCAATTCAATAACAGAAGACCAATTTGGGGGGCTATGTTACTTACCATATGTTTAGGGAGAGTCTGGAGAGCAGAATGGAAAAAACATATTCTTTCCACTACAAACTCTTTGCAAATCATATAATCAGTTCCCTGAGTTGGATGAACTAGCCCTACCTGATATAAATCCAACTCATGTATGTAATAATTGATAAAATATGCATCATTGATCTTACTTAGTGGTCCAGAAACAAAAACCTTTTGCATAGATGAGGTCTGGTGGACGATTCTGAAGTTTCACTAAGCTCATGACAGCTTATCAGACCACCATGCACATCATAATGTGCAATACCTACCTGAACCTCTCGCTGTATTTTTTCACTTGCATATCCTTTGAGGGTTTTTTCCTCTTATATTATTCTTGATTTTTCAAATATAATTGTCTCAAATGTATTATACCACTTCTGAGTTCACAAAATAGCTTCAAACACCTTTGCTCTTTGGCTTTAATATTGAAAGATTTCCTTTCTCCCATTCGATCATTTCAGACAAGAATGCTGTCAAAAGGGAGGTCACTGATACCAGGTTACTCTAAAACATTAACTACTTCTCAGTAAAAGAACAAAAGGTTAAAGGCATGCTCTCAGATATGCCAAGCACATCAACAGTTATCAAGTTTTCTCCCACAGTTTTCAAATCACAAAGATTTTCTACGATAGCTTACACTTCTTTCGGCAGTCCTGTACGTCTGCATAACAATCTCACACTTGTGGAATTATGCCTACCATATCATTATCTGAACTCTGCAAGGATTTCTCAAATGAGGGTAAGATTGTATTACAGCAGAAACATTGTAAGGTTTCCCTAAAGCATAATTGAGAAATCTTCCTCAGTTTTCACCCACTCTATCAGCCAGTGGAAAATCTCCCCTGAAGGCAAGGCACTTCACAGTTCAACCCAGAGAAAATGAAAAGTACTGGTTTTCTGAAAGGTCTGTAAGATTTTCATCAAAAGGAATACTCATGGATAAAGACTAGGAAAGACTATTACAACCTGGACTGATTTCCTCAAATTACAGCCGTAAAACAACACTGACTGCACATCACTGCCTTTCCTAAAACATAGCTCAACAGTCTAGAGCAGTCTAGAGCTCTGATCAGCTGAAGTAATCTTATTCCAATTTCAAGGTCTAAGGTAAAGCCACTCATTCCTCCGTGTTCAATGATTCATTACTGCAACTGTTAACAAAAATTGCACCACTAAACTTCACTGATTTAGCTTCTACCTACCTGGAACAAACTTTTTTCTGAGGGAGGGTGATACTAGGAACTAAAGCAGTAGGTATTTTTGTGGCTACCTCTGGTGGGTTGACCCCAGCCAGCAGCTAAGCACCCACCAGCTACTCACTCACCCCACACCCAGTGGGATGGGGAAGAGAACAGGAAGAGAAAAAACAAGAAAAATGTGTGGGTCAAGATA
>VZTL01053563.1:0-16737 GCA_013400535.1 Scopus umbretta | reverse complement strand
GGGGGGGGGTGCGTATACATATATACGCACAGAGATTTCCAGTATTTTTATATATAAAGTAATTTACAGCTCTAGAAAAAGAAATTCTAGTTTTATTTGAATGCCCACAGTACAAACTTCAGCACACCACTTCAGACCTTCTGAGTCATTTTGAGGCTGTCACCCAGTTCAGGCTTTGGACTGAGGTTCAAATCCTATCACTTGTATAGTGCTCCTTTGGTAGTGGCTTTACTCTACAAACAATTTTGAAATTACCCTTTGGACTAAGATACTAGAACCATACACTCGCTGTAAATTTAGAATTAGAAATACTGGTTATTTCCACTTGCATATCCACTTTCTTTAATGAAGTCCCTTATAATAAATTTACTTCTGAAGTATGAGCACAATCTAATGGATGGTTTTAATCTAATGGATTTAATTTTAAGTATGCCTTACAAAAGAGTGTGAGTGAATCTGTTTAATTTTCAGTTCAGTCATTTAAAATGAAATTTAAAGTCTCTATTACCAGAGTTCAAATAAATATTTCAAGGTTTGTCAGGTTATGCATGATAATACTAAGAACACTACAGGCCAATAAAAGATTTCAGTATCTAAACTGAGAGTTAAGGAAAACTTGGTTACCCAAAATTAAAACCACATCTTGACAATCTCTGTAGTATTGATACCATCAGCTTGACTTGAAAAAACTCCAGGTACAGTGAACTTTTGTGATCTGATATACCTCAGGAATGAGCCTATTTTATCCAAACACTTCAGGATCAGACACAGGGAAGTGACCAGAATGCAAGACTACTTTTCCAAAATAGCTGCCTGATTAACTATGCTACAGCCTGCTGACGCTCACCTGCAAGGAGGTGGGAGATGGGAGTCTAATCCCCGCAGGCTGAACAGGACAGGTGGTGCTTTCACATGCAAGTATAATGCAATACCTGGGGCAAAATGCTATGAAGTATAATGAAAATAACAACTGTGACTAGGTGATGCTAGGTTGCATGAGACTGCAAGTGGGAAGTACCTATAAGTAATAGGTTAACATGAACAAAGTCCACACCACTGTTGCATACAAAGTCATGGCAAGCAACCTCAGTTATAGAAAGAGAGAGATGACAATGACATTGGATTTCAGGTTTCTGAATAGGATTGAATTCATATAGATTAGTTTGAGCCTCTCAAAGTTAGAGATCTGTTAAGTATAAAAGATTATAAATTTTAAAGATTTAAAAAACACACCTACCATGTTTAAAGTTAAAGATTTAATGACACAAAAAATAATTCAGAATATTGGTTTAATAAGGCTCACTAAGGGATCATCTGTCCATGTAATAGAGTCTTTGGATGTCAACAGTTGTGGAGATTAGTAACTCAGGTGCTGGAGAAGATAACAGGATCTACAAGAGTTTTCTAAGGAAATCACAAAACTTGCCCCAGCAACAAGTCTTTTAGATCCTGCAAAACCCAAAGAAGACTAGACGGACTGGCGCATAAGATTCCCGAGAGGTGTGATGGAGTTGGTGTTCTTTGACCATGCCTAACGTGTGCCCAACATTAGACCCCTCACAAATATAGTAAAGCCAATACATGCCCGCTGAGTATGAGCTCTGTTTCTCATTGTGGATACTGGAACCTAGATACAATATAAGGCGATACAATATAAGGCTACTATCAGCCTGAGGAGATTCAAACTCGCATCCCTCACCACGTAGGATACTGTCTTAAACTCAAGGCTATAATGTATCAGCAAAAAGAAACTTTCTAAGATGCCTGCTAAACCTATGCTACTGCACAGTAAGATAGATAGATAGATAATTCAGGCAGTGACATAAGAGGGAGCACAGTCTGACAATCCAGTGGCTAGTATTAACAGCATTTAGATAAAACATGAACACAGTCCTTTGACATTGTGGAGAGCTGCTTCACTTCTAGCCACACTTGAAGGGAAAACAAGGAACTGTTACCTCCAAAACACTGTGTCCTGGCTAATATTTCCGATATTTCTCTGCCCTTTGACATTTAGTACTATGGGCAAGTTCTTGCTTAGTATGTGGGGTTTCTGGATCACCATTCTGAGACACATACTGCTACTCATGCAGCGTTCGGACCTATCGATGTGACTAACTTGGTTTGTAACTAAATGCACATCATTACTTGGATCAATCACACCCTCAATGATTTTTTGTTAGCCTTCTTTAAAAAAGGAGGTCTTGAGAAACCCCATAACTGCAATCACAGAAGTGTGAACATTAGGGAACCTCTTTAGTGTCACTTACACAACAAAATGCCATTCAAATGTTGAAGTCTTATTTTCAGTGGAGCCTTGGCCTGATGCTCATTCCACAATATGAAATTTGCCTCTGGAAACCACCACTCGGATGTCTTCCATGGGTTTCACCGGCACACACAGCTAACATGTAACGTACAAACCACAGGATAACGAACATGATGAAGCTGCAGACAGTCAAGCCCATGTTGGCAGAAAAATTAAAACTCAGAGCTATCCAGGTGTCCATTAGCAGACACTCTGCTCTGACAGCTTTTGGAACAAGGCACTGTAGATCATGCATTATCTGTAAAAGGCAAATCAATATTACTTGTCCTGTGGAAAAAGGATACAAGTAATTACATTACTACAGCATTACATTTACTCAAGTTGTACAGAAAGATAAATCCAAGAGGATGCTTCAAAGAGTTCTGCCATCCAGTGTGTGTAGCCAAAGTTATTAAATATTCTGTATAAGTTCTATGCATTAAAATAATCATAAAAAATTTTGTTTTCAAATTTTTTTAATCTTGACCAAGAATTTTTAAACTACTCACATGGAAGTTCAAATAATAACCAGCAATTACACTCACATGAAATAAAGAATGCGAGTTACCAGAGTCCAGGGTAAGAAAGTTCTAACACAGATTTAATTATCCTTACTTTAGCTGCCTATGTAAATTAACCCTAAATTTGCTCAAGTAATGATCACCAAACAAATTTCAATGAAGTTAACAGATGCTCCCTGATTGTTAGAATTTACTTAAATCATCTCATTTGGAGATGTTCCTTTAGTACAGCAGCTAAACAATTGTTGGTTATACTCAGTCTAATTACGAGTTTTATTCACACACTTTGAATAGATGAATATCTATTCAGATATGCATCTTAATTTCCTATTATTTACCTGTGAGAGATTGACTTGGTCTCATAAGACTTCATACCAATGTTGTAATCAGCTTTTTAAACAGAACTAAATGTTTAATATGCACCACTACATCAGAAATTTCTGAACTGGAAAGGTCAGAATTTGTTGCCATAGAAAAGTCTGGAAATTCATTTTCACCACAGCAAAATACAAAGGGTTCTTTTACATCTGCAGAATTTATATACTGCAAATGTGGCTGGAACTCCCTAAATAAGACTAATGAGTAGTTTTGATGTAGCATTTTAAGAAGACAAAAGGTTATTTCACATATAAGCAGTTGCTTGATTGATTTTAAAGCTACTTATACCCTTTTTCCCCCCCACAGGAAAGGTCACGCTGATTTGCCTTTTACAGGTAATACAAAATGCACAGTATCTTGTCCGAATAATCAACAAAGCCACAGAAGACTATCTGCAAGCAGATACCTGATAGCTCTCAAACACCTCTGAGAACACACAGTCATGTTCAGTTTGGTTCTACACAGCTCATACTCTGTGCTTTTCTAACTGCAAGTGGAAATTATAACAGTAAATGAGAAGATTTTTATAATTAACACTTTTACATTAGCAGTCATTTTAACCTGCATTCATTTAGGGCTAGATGAAGTTTTTGCTTCATTTGCAATTTTGCTTGAACTTTGCCATTAAAGAGAGAGGGGGAGAAAAAAAAAAAAAAAAGTAAAACCCACAATGAAATCAGCATGAAAAGAATTGGTCACTTTAAATGCAAGAATACAGGAATCTTTTTCCATGCAGAAGCCATCAGCCCATAACAATAAAATTTTATTATAAATACATGAATTAATAATAAGTAGCTAAATAACCGTGTTAACTAATAAAAAGCAACACTGACCAATTTTTTTTCCATACTCTAGGGGATCTTCCAGCATTTTGTGTACTACCTTCTATTACATGCTACTACATGATACTGACAACTATTATATTTCTGTTGGATATCAGTATAGCCGAATTCATCTTCAGGCCCAACTGGGAAGACACATTAACGGTTCCAGTTCAGCTGGAAGTAAAATCCACCTGTGATTGCTTCCATATGCTTTTTTATCAACCATCAGTTAAGCCAAAATTACGTGTATGATTTTCCCCATCAGTGAGCAAGATGACAGAGAAACTGCTTTAATGATATCTTTCTTTTCTTAATGTTATTTTCAAAGTTCTGACAGTTTCTAACATGCTCTGCCTTCATGGATAATCTCTTTATTTCAGCTCAAATTAAAATAGATACTCTGCTGCTCAAAGCAGAGAAACTTCTGAGAATGACTATCCCATCATAGTCAAACCGAAAAACAAACTGAAGATTAGGCATACATAGGGAAAAAGGCACGCAGGTGTCCATTTTGACCTAAACAGTGCAAGCCTGAAGTATTCAGGTTCAGAGCGCAACATGAATCGCAAAGAATCAGGTATGAGAGACAACAGCAAAATTGCTAGGGGAAGGGAATGTTAACACTGAGCGCAGAGCTACCCATGGTCTACATGTCTCCAGCCACCTTCTGGGGTTGCCAGACTGCTTCCTGCTAGCACCACCAGGATCATTGCTCTTCCTGAACCCTGAGAAGGTAGCCACTGCCTCTGTCTCCATCTAAAAACGGCCTAGGCTTGTGCCACAATCCCCAGGCTGCCATCCAGGATTGTCCTGAAAAGCAGGCCCTTCAGTGTCAATGTTTGAATACACACAGACCTGGCCAGTCTGAGGACTGAACCCAGGAGAATACAGAGCCTACCGAAGATGAACAAGCTGCCTGACTGACTGCTCCTACAAAGCAAAAGCTATGCTTGCAAAGCAGGCACTAAGCTTACCTTCTGAAAATGCATGCTCATACTACCATTCCTCCAAGATCCTCTCCACACATTTACTTGCTAATCTCATCTACTGGCTTTGTGCTACCTTGAAATAAGACTAAAAACTCACTGGGCAGAAGTTCTCATTTGCCATATGTCTGGACAATTTCTATCATAATACCGTACCTTTTCCCTGCTGCAGCCAGCAGATGAAAATACAATATAAAGATGGTGGAGTTTTTCAGCAGGTAATTGTTTTAACTACATATAGGAAGGATAACTTATTACATTCCTTTTGCACGTCTTGAAATATACCCAGAAAAAAACCGCCACCATATTCCCTAAAAGGCATGGAAACATAGAAAATGGCAGGCATAATTCAGTAGTAATATTAGGAGCAGCACTGATATCTAAGTAATATTTAGGGTTTTTTTAATTCAAGAAATATTGTATTTTATTTTAATCCTGGAGAACATAATGTCAAAGATTCAGTCTAAACACTTCTGTTGGGACAGTCCTGTATTTAACAAGTTATTTCCACATCCAAACATCAATTCCCTATGCCGAAACACAACTACAACATCTTGTGTGAAACTGTAACTTGAATGATTTTTTTTTTTTTTCAGCCAGGTTTGGCTACTGAAATCACAGAGCGAAAAAAATACCTTTAACCAGTGCACAACTGCATTTACACAGGTGGTGATACAAATCAGAGAGAAATATGATCACCACTAGAAGAGACAGAAGTCTCTCACCTACTCCCATGCCTTCCAGACTTGGCGTGTTGCAAAGCATGTCCCTTCCTCTGAAGCACCACGACAAAGAACAGATCCCAACACCACTTCTGCACAGAAAGAGTCACTGGAAGACTCACTTCAGACAAGACACTTCCTCCTCAGAGGCTGGATGTCCTATAATCATGCCCAGAAGAGTGCCCCAGAAAATCACTCTTCAGCAAAAGACAACTGATTAGCAGAAGTGAAAGTGTGTCTGGCTGTACTCTACAAAGGAAAATATCAAACTTTGTTGACAATATACGACGGATACTAGATACACTGGATTACAGCCAGGCATGTGATTAACAGAAAAGATGGTACAATGCCAAATGCGTATGTCTAAACACTCAGCACTATACAGCTGCACCAGCTGCAGATCCCGCTTCAGGCTGGGGCTGTAACTGTCCCTGGACTATAAGAGCACGTAAGTGGGTTTTGTCCTCTTCATTTTTGATTTGGATAAATTTCATGTTTATTTTTCAAATCTCATTTCCTACGTTAAAACAAAAGTATGCCTCAAAGTTTAAAAAAAAAAAAACAAACAAAAACCAAACAAAAACCACACTACAAATACTTGAAAGTTAGGTTTGTAACTGCTCATACAAACTTACTGTGGTTCATTTTTATATATATATCACACTAATCACCCAGACCTTTAAAAACACATTCTGTAACACTCATTCAACTTGACTTTCAATTTTCATTATTTGAACAGGTTTTGTATAAAATATAAAAATAACGCTCAAGTACTGGATCAAATGCAAAAATCATCCAGCTGGTGGGAGGGACATAAAGTGTTCCCTTTTCCCACAAATATATATACATATATTATATTATTGATATACATCAGGCTCACAAAATCTTTTGATATCATAGAAAATGAAAAGAAATAAACTCATTGTTCCACTGAATGTAGGGCAAAACGATGCTATGAGAAAGGCTTCTTGATTATGATAATGGTACCTATTATTATAAGGACTTACAAGAATGGCAAGATGCCATTTTGTACAATACTATGGTCAATTTTCATATGCTCAAATATACTTTTTGCAGTATAACAGCTATTATTTGCAACATCTTAAATTCAAATGCTTCCAATTATTTCAAATTTTTTAAGATTAGAAAAAGCCTCAAAATAACTAGGGTTTGGTTACAGCTGAACACAAATGGTAATGTGACATAAAAAAGATACAGCAATATTTTTCCAGTGAATGAATGTCTACCTATTCCCAGACCAAAAATTTGGACAAACACTCTTCTGAAGGTTCTGAGAATAGCCATTCAACTTAATAGTCCACCTCCAGAAAGAAACACCATCACAGGCATAACAGTCTATTCTCAGGAGCTTCTTTCTCAAATCTAAAAGCAATAATCTAGCTTTACCCAAATACTAATGCTCACTTTTTTATTCATCAGCAATGGACTTTTTTTGACATTACTTCTGGAAAACAACAACAACAACAAAAACCCTCTACATATCCTAGCTTTGCATTCCTGTGCAGTAATTTAATTTTATATGGATGGCCTATATTTGTGATCACTGCTGGTCAATGTGAAAGAGAACAATGAAGAGAGAGGACAGAATTAATATCATTGATATTAATAGGCCTGTTTTCCACACAGGATTTATCAGTTTGTTCTCAGCATAGTCAAGCCATGGAGAAAGCTTGTAGGAGCTTAAGAGACATCAAGACTATAATCTCCATCAGACAATTCAGCCAAATAAGGAAGTTCAGCTGAAAGTCAACTCATCACAAAAACACTACAGGTTGCTTTAACAAAACATTTCAACTTATCAGACTTAAAGGTTTAAAGGACCTGTGTTTTCCAACAAGAATAGAATAGAAAAAAAGAATAAAATATTTCTATCCAGTCTTAAGTTGTACATTGCTGTCAATCCCTATCTGCCAAAAATGATGGCTATAAATTTTATGTTCTCAGACCTATTCATACCTGCTCATCAATGTGTCATTATGACGGAATTTAAGGTAGCATACCTTGCATCCTGAGGACAAACACAAAATATGATCTATGAATATTTAAGCTAAATTATAAGTATCCCAGCTACTGTTAATCATATTTTTGGATCTCTTTCTTTAGTACCTCTCAGTATAACACCAGGACCTATGGCTGAAAACGAGATGAATTCCAATGCAGATTCATATGTAATGCTAGCAGAAAAAAGCTGAAGCATGTAAATAGTTTACATTCATGATTTGTTGCATGGATTACTCGCTATTCGTTCAATTAAAAAGTTACTTGCATGCCCAAGTCCCTACAGAATCCTCACCGAAGTAAGTAACATGAAAAACCTCCCTCGCACTAGCTTTCAAGAGCAGTTGAAAACCTGAGACCTATGTCAATACCAAGCTGAAAAAAAAAGTCTCTGAAATAAGAGGATGTTGGACACTTCTGTTTGGCCTCTGGGAGGACAAGTGCATTGGCTGCACAGGCTTGAGGCTGACACTTATCATATCATGCTCACAAATAAAGTAGGTCTGAGATAATGGGGACAGCTAAATAAATATCAGCTTACATAAGCAGGATACGCTTTCCATGCTGTAAGTTATAGATTAGCTAAGTTACATATATGATGGCAAGGTTAAAGCTGTTTTTACATTATGCAAAGCATAAGTATGAAATAAGAAAATAATATTAATATTGGTCTCTGTGTACAAAAATATAAGCTACTGAATAAGTATTTTTTCCAAGAGAAAAAATAGTAGGGAAAATGGCTTTAAAAGAAGTCATCAAAAAACACAAGTTCTAATAATTACATCATATGGATCTTATCAAAATCACTTTCTAGCTCAAACAAGGTAACTTCAACACATACACAAAACCAGCATATTTATAAAAACTGTTGTTTGCACTTTGACTATCTCCTCCATGTAAATTATCATAGCAGATCTAGTCAGCATGCCCTTGCCAACCTACCCAGGACATGACCTGCAACATCCACAAGCTGTCCTCTGGCTTAAGTTTTCAAACAAAGGACTAAAGGAGTATATTTTACAAGAAAGCTAAAGCCTTAAGTGGATGTTTAAATAACTAATACTGTACTAGCACTTGAAAACTTTAAATGGGTAGCAATGGTAATTTTCAAGGACAGATAATTGAATTGTACCTAGAACTGTAGTTAGGTCCATCACTTCTCATCAGACACTTCTACCATCAAGACTGCAATGGCTTAGGCAACCAAGAATCACTTAATTTCTAGAAGCTGAGATCTGAGTAATTTTAAAAGATGTGATAGGTTTTTGGCTCGTAGAGCTATTTTTAATAACAGCCAAAGCATTATTAATCTTATTTTCTAATGCTTTTTATTTAGAAAACAATGTCTGCAAATCACTGGTATGTTTTTGTTTGTTTCTGACACAGCAAAGTAACTTCCCAACCCTGACAGTGATTGCTCAATTAAAGCTTCCTGATGATTTGATTGCTATTAATTTAATGTTAGACTAAATCTGCCTGGTTACAAGTGAAGGCCTTCCTCTCATAAATCAGGGCCTCACCAACTGCAGCAGGGCTCCCTGTGGGAACACAATGTGCTCACATGGACTGCACTGCAGCCTTGAGACTTGTCAATGCTCTGAACCGCCACACTAAGCAGGGGAGAAGGGAGGAGAAATCAATTTTTTTGAATGTGTGGCACCAATTAATGGGATTAATAGCACTACCAGGCACTGAGGCAGCACAAAGAAAGAAAAGGAAGCAGAAGAGCCATAATGAGCTCAGGGCCTTGCTGTGAAAACTCCTAAACCATGTGAAGACTGTAAGAGCCAGAGGGGTTTGCAGTCTCTGTGCAGATAACTAGACAGACAAAGGAAGGGGAAACACAAGCACAGAATAATACGTGATAATGCAGCAGGACAGCAGTAGCAGAAGTAGGAACAGCAGAGAGATAACTGGCTACCATTTCAGTACCCTCACTACTGTACATTTTATTTCCTCTCCTGACTTCTTAACTTTTTCTTCAATGTTTAAGTAAATGTTAAGTGGATCTTAATTTTGGCCAATCTGTTTTCTATCATCATAGGGAAACACAGGATTAAATAAATTCTCTTGAGTTTCTTATTTACCTTTGTTCCTTTTTCTCCTCTGCTATCTTTTTCTTTCAGGTATTCCTCCTTCAAAGGCTAAGAAATCGAGATTAAATCTGTTACTTTAGCAATTTAGTCTTCTCTTTGCTCCATATTGGTAAGTCTCCATTCAGCCTTTATCTCCAAATACCTTCACTATCTTACACTCTGTATTTAGACTACAGGCATTATTATCTACTGGTATTATTCTGAACCAGGGCACACTTAGGACTGGAGCTCTGAAACACCTTTTTTTTTTTTTTTTTTTTTTCTGGGGGCTCTACATCATACAAAAGGATGTGTCTTAAAAAGATACTCAGTGAGTGAGTTGCAGCCTGCAATCTCTCCAAGGTTAATCCTGTGCAGAGTTCATCATCAGCGCAATT
The DNA here is from genome assembly GCA_013400535.1 of Scopus umbretta. Classification (NCBI taxonomy): domain Eukaryota; kingdom Metazoa; phylum Chordata; class Aves; order Pelecaniformes; family Scopidae; genus Scopus; species Scopus umbretta. The sequence goes on along the minus strand of VZTL01053563.1, from coordinate 6,506 downwards.
ATGGGTGGTATTTCATGATGGCACACCCAGAGGAATTTCAGCAACTGCATACCTTTGTTTTGTCTTCAGCTTGTGTTTTCCTGGACATCTCTGCTTTGTCCTGATTAGGCAGGAAGGACAAGATTCTTCAGAACACTTAGGAAGATGAATACCCAGGTCACACTGGGTGTATTGAGCATGTCATGCCCAACTGGCCTGGACATGTGCAGTTAATGTAATGAGTCTGAACAGGAACACACAGCAACTACGGCATTTATGCAGGACCTTTGCCCAGCGCACAAGGGATTGTGAGGTGTGCCTCAATGCTTCAGAGCACCTATATGCATTGCATAGTGCGTGCACATGTACGCGTATACATTTCAGTATGAGAAATCCCAGCAAAGCCAGAAATCCAGTAATCTTATCCTGTCTCTCTTTTCTTCTCCTTCAAATAAAACTATAGACTTACTCGTACTTGCGCCCCACAATTCCATCTCCATATCACAGAATCTGCCTCATAATTTTTTTTTTCTTCCTAACTTCCCTATCCATAATTGCTTCCACAGGTTCTCTCCTAAGGTCATCTACAGATGAAACTACCCTTCCTTTTCAGTTCTATGAACCATCTCCCGAGTCTCCAGAAGACACAGCTTCCACTTTGNGCTGCCAGGTTAAACTACAACACACTTATTTAGGCTTCTAGGACTAATTCTGCTATTGACAATACAAAGCAGCTTTTCTGCATTAGTGCACCAAAAGAAACACAGAACTTATGATTCAGAAATCCTTTGTTTGAGATAGATACCTGATCAGAGGAATACTTCACAATCACCAGTTTACCTCTCCGCTCATACTCTGTCAGCAGAGACACAGTGCCTATCAAATTGGAGTGTAATGCAATCTTGATGGAGTTTGTGGCACAGCAGCCGCTGTTAATAGTAGTGCTAAGGACACCTTTAACTCCCTGGCAAACCCATACCCAAGCAGTATTGCCAAGATCAAATACTAGAAGTATGAGTCAGACACTGCAAAACATGCACATTTCTTTAGATGGTAAGTCGTTACACTTTCTTGTATTTGCCCTGTGTTTCTCACCCTTCAGTCATACTCTCAGCAACCACAAGCACTAGAACCTTTCTTTAAAAAAAGAAAGTACAGATCCCAGGTAACCATTTTACTGTAGGAGCTGAGATTATAAGAAAAAAAGAAAAAAAAAAGAAAAAAAAAAAAAAAACAAACAGAAAAAGAGTGCATTGGCAATGAAGCATTAATCTTTGTCATCCCATCCCCTTCCATTTCCTCTCCATTCTCACTTTCATGCTTAGTGTATTCATATGGTCCATTTGCTCCTAATTCATTAGGCCATACTCCCTAATTACTCAATTCCCTCTTCGGCTCCTTCACAGAAGGGACTGGGCTGGGCTCCATGGAATTTCCTTACATATGGGGAACTGCACCTTTAAAAGGCAAGATCCATACAAAGCTAGCACACGAGCTCCTCCTATACAGGACTGAGCAGTTAGTTAGAACTCATGGAGTGGTTTGGAGATCACTTATACCCATCCAGCAGCTTGCTACTGGAAAAAAAGGCAGCTGTGCTCCTCTCCTTCCTTCCTCTCACCCACTGGCCACCTACATTTTCTCTCCTAAGTCAATACCATGCTCGTCATCAGACCACATGGTGACCCACTGAACTAAAGCAACCGAACACTTTTCACTTCTTTGCAGACTTCCTTTTCATCTATTTCATCTTCCCAAACTGGGTAACTGTAGCATGAGACAACCACCAGTTCTAGAACAAGAACAGCAGGAATGGGCAGCCAGCAATGAAGATGAACAGGACCTGCAGCCACTGGCTATTAGATCCGCCTCACAACCTGCAGTTCCGAGTACTACTACAAGAGTGTCTAGAGTAAAACAAGCTATGAGAGAAGGAATGATTCAATTAAAAAGGCTCCAACACAGCTGAAAGACCCAAACTCTCACAATTCCTGCCCCAGAAAACAGCTCTTTCAGAAGCCAACAAAAGAGCTTGATAAGCATATTGTTCCAGCTACTATAGAGAAATCTGGTGCGTGAATAGGGTGATTTTACTCATTGAATATTGCAGGGAGCTGGCAACATGAGGAGAGAGAAAGAATGCTTCATGTAAATACACAAGAAGGTAACAATTTCCACTCTTCATATGGACAGAAATTTTAAAAGAGGTGGCTAATGTAAAATAGCCTTCTACTCATCATACACGGGTAAGCGAGTTCACACACATTCTTCGTTTTGTATGGGCATTTCCCATAATTGTGACACATTTCCTCACAGTGCTATGTAAAGTTATGTTCAAAACTGAGGTGCTTCACTGGAAACTCTATGTTTAATACAAAGATAACACTTGAATTTTATGTGAATAGGGAAAGAAAACTGCCCAAAACAACAGAAGAGCAAAAACAGAGAGGCATCATGACTTCAGCCTAAAGACTCTGCCCGAAGACTTTTGGATAAAACTAAAAAACAGGTATGTAGTGAAACTGAGTAGCCAAAGGAGAAATTAACACAGCACAACATATGGTACCTGACATAAAAGTTAAGGCCACCAAACATGTGTTTGTCACAAGCTTTTTAAAGGGATATTACCCTCTATACTGAGAGCAGATATGGATGTTGGGTTGTCCTGGTAAAGGCATAGGTGTGCATTTCAAGTGATCATGCTCTTTTCCTACATCCTAGAATTAAACTCATGAATCCTTGTTCTTCCTATCAAATCAGTGCTGCTTTTATCACTTTCAGTAATGGCTGAAACAGAACACTGTCTTAGTCAGGAGGCTAACAGGTTCCTAACAATTCTATTTGAAAGTGATTTTGCTTTCAGCTTGGGTTTTTAACTGTTTCTCATGGTTTCAGGCAGAGAAGCATCTTCTCTTAACACAGAAGACATCCCCCTCACACCTCACAGCTAGAAGAAGAAAGCGTGCATCCCTGCAAGGGGGATAATACAGAATACAGCCAGCAACACCCCATTTTTATCTGGATATTACAGACATTAAGGGGTTTGGGTAGTTTTTGTTCCAAAAGTTGGTAAACATAAAGTGGCTTGAAGCCAGCTCTCAAGTTCAGAGGTAAGAAAGTATAGCCATTGCCCCTCACTCGTACAAAAACACATATGCTTTCCCAAAGCATCTAGCCCACTTGGAAAAGCATGTCAGTAACAGCAAAAAACACATTAGAAAAAATTAAAGACAGAGTTAAAGCCATTAAAGTTTTTTGTTTATTATTTAATATTTACAAAGGACAAATGTACCAAAAGATTGGTTTAATCAAAAGAAACAAAACAGCTAAAGAGCTTACCTCAGGTTTAATTAACACCATGCATTAAATATCATCCAAAACTTAGACACAATTCTTCAAATTTAATGACTGCTATTAGACAAAGAATAACTTTGATTTTTTATTTCTTTGTGTGTCTTGTGCCCAGAAGGAATTTTTTTTAAAAAAGCAATTAAGAAAGACCACATTTCCCTTTCAGGAAAGTAATGTTTTTGCCACTGTGGAAACAAGGCTTATGTGATTATCATCTATGTTTGTGACCACAAAAATGCATACTTGTATCTGTGATCCCTTTCACTGTCCCTTTGCAATATTTTTGTAAACCTTCAAATAATTTCAGACAAATTCCCAGAGGAGTAGACATCACAAACATGCAAGTTCTTTCAAATGTTAAGAGAGTAACTAGTCAGGTAGTAAGACATGTAATTTTCCTCATTCAGGAACACACCTCTTTTCTTAAACCCAGATTCCACAGAGGAGAAGAATTATGAAGCCTCATCCACAGGGAAATTTCTGACAACTTCTGCATCTTGTTGGTCACCACAAAACCCAAGCACAAAGAATAAAGCCATTCATTGCTCATGGAACTGTTTGTTACTGGAAAAGGGTCTCTCTATAGTTTTAATTAGGGTTTTTCACTTGTTTTCCCTTAAGGACAACTTTACCAAGGCAACTATCGGAATGCACAGTGAATGCTCCAAAAAGCAAAGGACACCTACACACCCTTTTTTTTTTTCATTTGTCTTTCATTCCCTTTAAAGAAGGTCTTTTACTTCAGTGCACATCAAGGCTACTACAAAGTCCTACTGTAGCAGGCAACCAAAAAAATTAGAACTTACCTGTGATTCCCTACCCTGCACTGTGTAACGCTGCAGCATTTCCAGATCACTGCTGGCTTCTACACATCCTTTGAAAAACAGCTAATACTGGCTCCTCTGAAAGAGGGACTGCCAGGTTGAAACAATGTCACTGGGTAATCAGTTAGTAACTAAAATGATCCTCGTGATATCTAAGTACTGAAAAACGCGCTCTTCCAAAGGCTCCATCTAGTTGCCTGAAATCAAATGCTTCTCCATCTAAATTCACATCACCCAGAATACAGATCCTTTCATGCTACCAACAGAATCTAACCAATTAAGCATAATACCAAAATAAAATAAAAGATTATTTGAGCAAGCCCAAAAGGAAACAAATCTTTGAAAGCATCCCTATCATTCACATTGCAGATATCGCAGCTTAAAACATAATTTGATACTGTAAGGAATCTTAAACTGGTAAATGAGACACTCAAGTTGACTGTGTCTACATTGTATATTAAAGAATTAAGGGCAAACATTGCTTTGGAAGACAGTCCAAACTCCAAAATTTATTCCTGAACTTTGACTAACTCAGTCACAAAGTGCACTAGAAATACTGTTAGTCACAAAACAGGTGAATTAGGATAGATGAAGGCTTAAGTCAGAAGCACGGTTATTTCATTTAAATTAAATAATGGAAGCCAGTGCATAATATGCACCAATAATGCCATCTCATTTAGGAAAAAAAAACCGACCATAAATTAAAAAAAGAAACAGGTTCCTATTATATTTGCTTCAGGAATTTTGTCTGCTAAGAGAAAACAAGGTAAGTGTGGTAATATGACACAGCCTGTATGTTATTCAAAATAAAAATTATGCTTCTAAACCCACATTACTTTAGAAAAATTCATAGGTAACCAGGGGTTTGGTATGTTTATTTTGAGAAGAGTTATTCTGGCTTTTTATAACTCCAAGGTATTACAGTCTTCTGGTTTGCATAACAACAATGTACCTGCCGAATGCTTTTTAGCTGCAGTTCTAGAAATAAAAAAATTCCAAAACACTAAATTTATCTCTGAGCTCTTGAAGATTTACTGCAAACTCTTCTTAAGAGTGCAGATCCAGCTTTCAAATTCACAGAAACTGACTGTCAGGTTGCCCAAATAAGAATACAACTGGATGCTGAAGAGATGCAGTCATACAGATGTCTAGGTGTATGAATACTCACAGGCAGCAGGATTATTCATTGAGTTTATTAGCACACAAAAAGAATTTGTTGGATTGGATGCTTGAAACACAAAGTGGGTCAATACTTCTTCACTCAGACAGAAATGAGTGGGTGCTGATTCTGAATACTCTGTCCCAGCCAATTTTAGGCACACACCTCCTGTTCACATTTTAGAAAGACAGAAAAAAACAACAGTGAAGCTTCATCACAGAAATAATTCATATTCAGAATTCATGTTACATTGCAAGTTAAATGTAAAAAAAAAAAAAAAAATTCTAAGAAAAAATCAGGTAGTGCTATCCTATGCGTTACCTCAAAAACCCCAGAAGAGAGGCGTTTCTAAAGGGCATTCCTCAAATCTAAACTAGGTGTCTTACCACAATATTCTCAGATGCCAGTAGTCTCTTACAGGAAGATGCCTAAGCTTTCAAAAGTGAAAGAAAAAAAAAACAACAAACAAACCACAACAGAACAGGATAAGCCAGCTCATGAAAGCTGACAGAATTTAAAGGGTTAACTTAAGACCTTACAGTCAGTACTAACAATACCGGCATGCCCTGTGGCATTTAGAAGTTGACAAAGGAATTTTACCTGCAAAAATCTTAGGCAACTCTAAGATGAAATTGCAACGAAGTAACAATTACGAAAAACCATGATTTTTGGACCTACATTCAACAGGGGGAAATGAGGCTGAAGTATCAAAGTTGTTTTGCAATCTGTCTTAAGTCTCAAAATTGACACAGTCTCAGATGTACACACTAATTCCCACCCACCTTCCTTCCCACCTTTAAGCCATAAATAAGAATTTAACTGGTAAAAATATTTGGAATCAAGTGAATCTGTGTATTACCATTCCTAGCTGAGTGGATAAGACTTCCTACTATCCGTTAACAGGTACTGGTAGGCAGTAGGAGACGGACGTCTGCTGAGTCAGCCTAAGCTCTTTATTTCTTTCTCCAGAAGGTTACTCCTACCTTTCTTTATAGAGATAGAAACAACTTTTTAACCAAGGGAGGGCCTACAGTCTTCCTGCATCTCACATGTCAGCACTTCTCTTGAACAATTCTCCTTTACACCAATCAGAAAGATAATTCAAGTGTCACACCATGTAAAACTTCAGCAAAGAAACAAAACTGAACTCATGTGCATATGTAGCATGCACCAAAGGTTTAAAAAAAAAAAAA
>VZTL01053562.1:0-11488 GCA_013400535.1 Scopus umbretta | reverse complement strand
TTATATATCACTATGTCTTCTCCCACCTCTAGAAACAATATATCTGATATGTTCAGGATTGGAACTTAGACCTTCAACACACGCTGACACTTTAAAATTTATGTCACCCTCCCCAATCAACTTTAAAACAAGATTATATACATTACATTTTATCTCCCCCTTGTAAATAAAGGAGTTACTGCCACTCTAACAGCAAGAAACTGTCAGCTGTTTCTCACAAAACCTTGCCAGCCTGACAGATAAAGCTAATAGGGAAAAATGTAAATACTTTCAGTTCAATTTTTCAGAATTCAAACATGCTTTCAAAACAAACATGTTTAACTACAACCAAATGAATGAAGAGTATGATACTGTTATCCTCCTTAAGACGTAAAGTTTGTCAATAATAGGGGAAAACAAATATAATATAATATCAGGAAGTTAGGCAAAGGAAGATAAACCAGGGACATGCAGGTGTATCCTCATTGAATCTTTACGGTGAATAAGTGATGTAACTTGTTTTGCTATACCTACAATCGTTGATGAGATTGCTATGCATTGTCATTCCATGCACCTCTGATGAAGGTATGTGCCAAACTGTTCTAAAAATGTATTTTCCTCATCCATCTCCACTCTTTTCATTTTGGGTGGCATGGGCTTCTAAAACATTATAATATTATTCAGAAGCATGGGTCAAAGCTGGGTCCTCATGTGCAGTTATAAAACAGTTTAAATTTCCATTGGAAAAAGTTTCCTTTGCCGTATCACTAGCTAAGAAATAGAGGTGCTTGGAAAAATAAAGTTTTGTTTCTGTTGAAAAACAAAGGGAAGAAAATACATAAACACAATGGAAACATCATAGAAATGTGAAAATAGCATTTTGCTGAAAATAAGAAAATTTAATCATCATCAAGAAATGGTTTTGTGACTTCCAAATTAACTAAAAGGGCTTTTTTAAAATAGTGATAAAATTTCACTTGCAACTGAATCTCCATCACAGAAAACTGAGGGGCCTCCTCTGAAGCCCAGGGCAGGTCACTACCTGAACCAGGAACACAGCATAAGCCATCTGACTTACATGCTAGACTGTGTGACCCTCACTCACTATTGTGTTCCCATGACTGAAACCTCCCCAGCAATGTCAATGGGATAATTTATTAATGAAAATGTCACTTCAGCTTCTTGCAGCTCCCTGATAAAAATGCTGCGAACACTGGAATCCCATCTTATTTGCTGCCTGGCTCAGTCCATACGCTCATTATGCAACTTCATGTATGGCCCCTGAGTATGACTACTCCTTTTTGCAGTTGACAAAACGATGAAGAAATGTGAAATTTTCTAAAAGTAGTTTCATGTTGATTTCATGGTACTGAAACTGTAAACAACATAGATGAGATTCCTATTATAAAAAGGCTAGCTTGTCTTGGCAAATGAGTGATTCATAATCATATGTATCACCTAGTGAAATGGTTCTGTCATCTAACAGTGTTTTGCCCCTGCTGGACACAGGCACATATAACTCTAAATTTATCTGATGCAAGTCTGACTTTTCATTTCATCACGCTACTATGTTGTGCCATGTAATGCACTGCAACAGAAGGATGCATTGGAGTGACGAGCTGCCAACTCTAATAAAAATGTATGGAAATAGATGTGCTTTCAGCTAGGGAGGCAAACTGTTAGTTCATCCAAAGGTGTGCAAGTAGAAGACAGTGCTGCAAATAAATTTCAGACAAGTCTGCTTTGGCCTCACTCTTCTGAGCTGTTTTTCTTCCACCTCACCTCACCTCAGTCACTTTGCTCATGGTTCCCAAAATACCAGCTGGTCAGATTGCCATTGGTTTCAGTGTGTCCCTAAATAAACAGCTTCTCTCTCCTGTTGGTTCTAACAAGCTAAAAACTTGCTCCCATTGACAATGGGTCCCCTTTTCTCTTAGGTTGTATTAGTTGGCATTCAGAGTGGAAGGTCAGGAAAGACATAGAAGAAAGGATGGCAGAAAAGGAGTGCAGCAGGGAGATACGCTACAATGAGGTAAAAAGAAGAATACAAGGAGTAGGGAACAGTAAAGGGAGAAAAAATCTGAGAAACAAATGAGAAAAAGGTGATTAAAAACATTAAAAGAAGAGGTAAGTGGGGTAGTACCTACAGTACTAGAGCAAGCCAAGAGGACTATAGGATAGTAGAGAGGAAGCACCTCCTTCTGAGGGCTCCACAAATAGACAGACAGTTCTTCCCACAGCTAGAGTGAAGATTTTCCATTTTTTTGTAAAATTATACCTATGTAATTTTTAATCTTAATGCCCAGAGTAGCCCGATTGGTTTCCCAAAACAATGTGCCTTACGTACCAGTGCACTTCTCACACTAACTGCTCCATCTACCTTGTTAAATTTTGGGATGAACTTTGGAGTCAGATTTATAGTGTGTAAGGAAGTAGCTAGTAGGCATGGCTAAAGAAATGGATGCCATGTGCTCTAAGTAATGGCAATTACCAACAAAATTTATTTTACATGGAGCAATTTCTATTCACAGCAGCATGAGAGATTAGAGTAACATACCTTGTGTTACAGATGGGGTATTTGAGACAGGAAGTGGTAAAGCGGACTTGCAAAATTTCACTTCCCTTTTTGCGGCAGAGCTGTCCAGATCAGATCCCAGGTCCTCTGTTTTATAAGTTTAGTGATGACAAACAGAGCAAAAATACTCATATTCAGAATTAAGTCTTGCTTGCAAATTAATTGAAGCTTGCTCAATTGCTTTCTTGACAGAAACAGACCAATCATCCCTTTTACAAACTGTTACTTGTTTTTTATAGAATTGTGGCCAGACTGAGAAGGGTGTCAGCTAGGGACATGCTAGGACAACCATGCTAGCAAGGCTTAGACAAGTTGTCCTATTCTGAAGGAGTCATGGTGACTAGTATCTTCCAAATGGTTTTCATGGACTTTCTTGCTTCTGCATGGAAAATAAAAAAAAAAAATCTATTTTAAAACCCAGTGAAGTACAGCAATTGCATGTTAAGATGATACTGCCACATCTAAACATCTAATGTGTTGCTTATGGGAAGAAATAATTTTAAAAGTAAATAACAGGAACCTGCATGATGGTGCGGCAAGGCCTTGACACATCAGGACACCAGGATCTGTGTATTGAAATCAGTACCGTTGTGGCAAAAACAGACTGATCAAAAAGTACATCTGAATTGTATACAACATCATAACAACTGATGACTATTTAACACTGAGTTTACCAACAGCAAAGCAGTTTATTCTGTATCTCACAATGAATTGACCATCCTCTATCACAGTCTTAAGAACTTGAGAGTTTTAAGCACTTAAGTTTAATGGTTTCTGTGAACTGAGAAACAGTCTATGATCAACAGCTGATTTCAGAATGGCTGACACACAGCAATGCAATCATATTTCCTTTCAGCCATTAATGAAATAGGAGAAAGTCCAACAAACGCTTATATGCTCAGGCATATTATTATTATTATTATTCTATAAAATGTTCCCCTTTCTCTAAGTTTTGAGAAACAATTGCTCCTCCAGTCTCATACAAACTATGAAGAGAAATACACATGGGTGAAATTCTCTTAGATCCATGAATAAGATACCATCTATGCCAAAATTTGACACACAGGTTGAGAGACTTGAAAAAGTTACACAGCAAGGTATGGAGAATGTCAGCTTGCTATTCTGCTAGAAACAAAACTAAGAAAAACTAAGCATCCTGTTTTTTAAAAGACATCACTGATTAGTTCCACAGATACAGAAATTTAAGCATATGCATAAGCCTGTAGCACAGCTAACACTAACGTTCTCTATCTTCATCTTGAATGCTGGGGTTTAGATATTTGAGTGTAAGTCAAATTTGAGGAGCAGTGGAGGGTGAAAAAACTACATAATAGAGAATTATGTTTCAAAATAAAAGAGTAGTAATTTTGTGCATCCAAAGATGTCTTATATTTAGAGGTGTAAAGAACAAGTATCAAGAAAAAGTAACCTCCTTTACAGCATCTGAAGTTGAGAATTCAGAAATCAGTGTATGCAAAATTGTTTTTCTGTTCAGAAATGGCATGAAAATTTCCTCATATTTCAAAAAACAACACAAAACTTAATTCATGAGGAAGAAGAATTCTTAAGAAATTAGCAAAAGCAGAGAGAAAAGCCCACTGAATACTGAATGCAAACAGCAACTACTTATATTCAAGATGAAATGTCGATTGTGTCAACTTGAGACAAGTATAGAAAAGGCAGGCATTCTCTGAATTTCTGAGTGATGAGGGAAATGCTCAGGGATTTATGCTTTCTATATGCATGTCACTGGGCCTTCACAGTGTTTTCACTGCAATTAAATACTCCTCCTATTTTTTTAATCAAGTTGAAAACACCAGCAAACTAGGAAAAAAGATGAGAACAGAAAGAGCTGGTTTATATTGTCACAGTAACTGAAGTTTAATAGTAACCAGATTTGCAGAAATTTGTGAAATGTTACCCTGGGCAAATTTACATTAAAAAAATTTCTAATCTGTTGTATAATTATCATCAGTTAAATAATGCCATTCAAATATCATGAGTAATACTATCCTCATTCATATTCACCAAGGACTTTACTTGTAATCATTCTTATCAGTCTGGACAATTTGCTTTTTGGGGCAAACAAGTAGGGATTTATTTTGAATAAGAGATTTTTTTGAAGTGTTTTACCTTCTGGAATTCAGAGAAAGGAAAGATGGTGAGAGTTCATGTTATCATGGAAGTCAGTAGCAGAAGCCTAGGCAACAGACTTCATAATTCATAAATGCAGCTTATTATTTAGGATAAAGTTTTTCTCTCTAAAGCAAAGATAGTGACAAATGTATTTAGCCATGAAGAAGACAGACAACCTGCATAAAGGGTCCTCTTGGTCCAGTTTCCCAGTAGGAAAAGAAACAGAATAAAATTCTGGTCCAAATGAATCCAGTGACTGTTGAGTTAAATAGGACTAGGATTAATCCCCATAACCTCAATTTCTGTTCATACCATAGAAAGCCAGTTCTCACCAAGCCAGGGACATCTAGCTATTCCAATCCTGCTGTTTACTGTCATGCCATCACTATCCTATGAGAAGATTAGTTTTTTTCACCTTTATGGGCCTCTGCCTGTAGTGAGATAATTTCATTTCCTCCTGATAGTTGAATCCTAATTGCCAGATAGCAATTTGTGTACAACTGACAAACCTGTAACATAGTATTCTGCAAAACAGAGGTGCATCAACTGTTTTTCATCATAAAAATATGAGTGCACATTTTCTGAGTGCTTTGCCTGTGTATAAGAAAACTTTCTTCATCACAGATAACAGTGCTGGGTTTTACTGGGTAAAAGAAAAGGAGAAAGAGAAGTTAAGGGGGCCTCAAACTTAGCTAGATGCATGTGCTCTCAATTTAGTACTTATGGAGAGACATGGCCACTTTCTTTCTACCCACCTATTAGACATAAGGTGAGTGCAAAGGGCTGAAAGTCCTTAAGGCTGGAATTCAGTCAGGTGGCCACTGGACATGTGCAAACAGCCTGGAAACCACACATTATTCAAGAGAGGTTACAAGCTCAGAGGCACAACCAACCTCTGGGGTGACTCTTGTGTGACTGAGGCATGGTGATTGACATACAAAGAGATGGAGCACACTGGGCTATGGCAAATCCTGGACCAGAGGCAAAAGAATCAAGAATACCAAGGAATGGTATTGTGCCTAAGTGAACCAGAGATACAGAGGAAGACTATTATCTTCAGCTGCTTTCCTGAGAGTAGGTTTACCGACAGAAGAAAAAGCCAAAAACCTAAGAGTGATTTCCATACCTCATTCCTTGTCCTTGCAGCAAGAACTGCTCCGGGCTGAGCTAAAAATCAGGTTGCTTTTACACAACAACTTTCACCTTGATAATTCCTTCCTAGTGTTTCACATTTCAACAGCTGTCACTTATGTTAGCTTAGCTCAGTTTTCCCTGTTTTCCCTTACATTTTTTTTTTTCCCTCCCCACCTTTGGAAAGTCAATGACATGAAAAATGAGCAGAAACCATCACCCATGAAAGAAGACGATGCAGTCCGCCAGTGAAATTCTAAGGAAAATCAGTTACAGACCCCAGCATTTAAAGGACTCTGCATAAACCTTTTTTGTGTGCTGCCCATCAGTGGTTATTATTGCACACTGACTCACTGTTTGGTTTTGAAAAGAATGAGACATTATAGCAATGCATCCAAGTCACCTTGTACTCTGCAGTACAGGGATCATGTACCTACCCTTCAAATCTCATCTCTTTATGTAGAAACAGGGTGTCCCTTCTGCCCTTGCTAGTCTACATAATGATTAAGTTTTGAAAGGGAAAAACAAAGAACGTCTTCTTCCACTAAGTCCCTCTAGCAAAAATTAGAGGCATATAAAAAGCTCCTCAAAGCTTTTAAATTTAACTCATTAACCCTCTCTAGACGTCAAAGACACTACCTATAATTCAGTCACCATAATTAACATCCCGTTCTTAATGAATGCTCTGTACCCTCTACAGTGCGAAAAGCTGGACATCAAGCATTTCAGAGAAAGCTCTGCATCTACTTACAGATTTTCAAGATATTTGTATTTGTTCCTCGTTTGCAGCTTATATTAATTTTCCTTGTCTACATTTAATTTATAGAAAATCAATGACACTCAGCACATTATGATCAACATTTTAAGTTTGCGATATATTACTTAATCATCCTTTCTTTTAATAATCCTTGTACACATACAGTTATTCAATATTTAAAACTAAAACTGTAAATGCAGTATAGTGCTTTACTTCAGTTTACAACTTGTACAAAACCAAAGTCTTTAAAAAAAAATCAGCTCTCAGAATCCATTAAAAAGTAGCATTTAAGAGAAAAACTTCAATTTAAGTCTTAGTGGGGCAATATTATCCTTCTTTGCATTAAACCTTGGAAGGGCAAACATCTAAAATAAAACTCCCTTTTGTTTTCCTTTTCTGTTCTTCAGCATTTATAAATGGAAGAAAAATATCCCCTTTATGGTATCTCCTTGAAAACCAAAACTTAATCAGCATTTTTGTTCCAGTTAAAGAGGACAAATTTGCCTCTATCTTACATTACATGTGTTTTATGTGTATGATCAGGAGAAAGATAATTTCTTATCTTTAGGAAGTAGAGAAGAGGGAGAGCTTGTTAGCTGTTCCCTTATCTTCAAGGGGCTGTCCTTTCTATACAACTGCTGCCCAAGTTCTGCCCTTGAAAGACAGATACCTATGAAACTCTACATCAAAATTTACCTAACTTATCTCACATTGTGTGAAACTTATCATTAATTTCATTGCTTTATATCTTTTAATTCAAAACAAAAAACATATAAGAGCTTTTAAAGTTTCTGTTTCCCAATATATCTGCTTAATTTTACCTAATGAAAGCAAGGAACAATGTGATAAAATACAGCATGACAATGGAGGCCCAGACATGAGACAGGTCTCTCGTGACATACTGCTTCCTGTACACTCAGCACTGGTAAGGCCTTATCTAAAATACTGTCACCAGCTTTTAGCATGATACTTTGGTAAAGATATAGAAAGACTGGAAAGAACAAAGTACAAGCCTATATGAATGTTAGTGGCCAACTATACACAACACTACACAACAGAGCGTGTGTGAAGAGTACAGTGACTTACCAACAGGCAGCAGGTTTAATGGCTTGGTTTTGGGCTTCAAGTGAGGTGGAACACAGGAGGAATGGTGTCTCCAAAGACACTGAGGGTCTATATGCTTCAGGTTGCATGCTCACTTCTACTCCTTGAGGCTACCACTTCATTCCTATTGAACTGCTGATCAGACTCTCTTGAGTCACTTTACTAATGGATGCTAGGTAAAAGCAGGGCTGAAGAAAAGCAAAGAACTTAACCAGCTCTGACTATTACCTGCTATTGGTCATGCAGGTAGGCAGTGATGAGGTTGCGGAGAGAAGTCCAAAAGCAATGAAAAGTGACTTCAGGGCATTGGGGTGATTGGTTGAAGGAGCAGGAGCACAGGTACTGTTTTCCTCAATCTCGACAGTGGCAGGGAAGAACACTGAAAAGAACAGGAAAATTCACCAAGTTAACATGTGGCTCAGAGACTGGTGACATGGGTGGAATTTTGCATTTTTTGATCATGGGGAGGTTTACATGGCACTGGGCCTGCTGGCGACACATGGTGTTCAGCTATCTCAAAGTGGGAAAAGGATTCTCTCTCATGAATTGGCAGGGCTCATTGAGAGGGCTTTAAACTAGGCTCAAATGGGGAAGGGAATATAACCAGGCTCACTAGAGAGGAGCCTAAGGGCGGCATACCAATGTTGCAGGTGAAATTGATAGCACCAGCTCAACAGCATCTACACCAATGCACACAGGATGGGCAACAAACAGGAGGAGCTGGAAGCTATTGTGCATCAGGATAGCTACAACTTAGTTGCCATCACAGAAACATGGTGGGATAACTCTCATGACTGGAGTGCTGCAATGGATAGCTATAAGCTCTTCAGAAGGGATAGGCAAGGAAGGAGAGGCGGTGGGGTGGCTCTGTATGTTAGGGAGTGTTTTGATTGTACAGAGCTCAACAATTGTGATGATAGGGTTGAGTGCTTATGGGTAAGGATGAAGGGGAAGGCCAACAAGGCAGATATCCTGTTGGGATTCTATTACAGACTGCCCAGCCAGGTTGATGAAGTATTCTACAAGTGGCTGCCAGAAGACTCAAGATCGCTAGCCCGTGTTCTCATGGGGGACTTCAACCTGCCAGATGTCTGCTGGAAATAGAACACAGCAGAGAGGAAACAGTCTAGGAGGTTCCTGGAGAGTGTGGAAGATAAATTCCAGACACAGCTGGTAACTGAACCTACCATGGGAGCTGCCTCATTTGACATCCTGTTTACAAACAGAGAAGGACTGGTGGGAGAAGTGGTGGTCAGAGGCCATCTCAGGCTTAGTGACCATGATATGACAGAGTTTTTGCTTCTCGGTGAAGTAAGGAGGTCAGTCAGTAAAACCTCTACCATGGACCTCTTGAGGGCAGACTTTGGCCTGCTCAGGACACTGGTTGAGAGAGTCCCTTGGGAGGCAGTCCTGNGAGAAGAGGAGGCTCGGGGGAGACTGTATTGCTCTCTCGTGAGAGACCATATCTTAAGCTAACTGTCTCAAAGATTGTTTACAACCGTGGTGAGCTCATTGCAAGACTCCTTGATGGTTTAACCAAGCTCGGAACAGATAAGGAGCTACCCAACACCAGTTACAGCTGTGGTCAAAGAATGGTCGCGGCGCTTTGAGAGATGTACCTAGGCACAGACGACCACCCCAACCTGCAGAGGCATGTGCAATTCACAGCAAATGATCACGCAGTAGTTGCATGCACTCCACAGGACGAGTGTGCTGAGATTGGGAGCATGGATGTACCGTTGTCTGGGAAACAATCTCCCTGAATTCCCTATAAATTGCTGTGCGATCAAACAGTGATGGATCCCCACCACCGATGTATATGGAAACTACGGACCAACGGGATGCTGCTGGATCCATGGTGGTGACTATCTCTTGCAACTCTATCCTGACTGCTTGCTAGATTTTCTTCTTTTCTATTTTTATCTCACTCTCCTATCGCTATTTTCTTATGACAACAAAGAGATCCTTTGTTTACATAAGTGATCAATAAATCTCTTTGATTAGCGGCGTTTGACCTCATTTGTGTCTTAATCTCACTCTGAGTATAATAACGAATCTCCCCGACTCGGGCTTTTCTGGACCAGAACATCTCTACAACTTCCTGAAAGGAGGTTGTAGTGAGGAGGGTGTTGGTCTCTTTGCCCAAGTAACTAGAGATAGGACAAGAGGAAATGGCCTCAAGTTGCACCAGGGGAGGTTTAGATAGGATATTAGGAAAAAAATTCGTGACTGAAAATGTTGTCAAACACTGGAACAGGCTGCCCAGGGAGGTGGTGGAGTCACCATCCCTGGAGGTGTCCAAAAAACCTGTAGATGTGGCACTTTGAGACATGGTTTAGTAGACATGGTGTTGTTGGGTTGGCGGTTGGACTAGATGATCTCAGATGTCTTTTCCAACCTTAATGATCCTATTATTCTATTATTCGGTCTCATGGGCAGCTGAACAACCCCTAGGGTTCTTTTGATGGAGGACCTATCTCACTAAGGGGTAAAACTGCATGCCAGAAAACCAACCCATAAATTTCTGGGAAGGAGGACAGAACAAAGTAGCTGTCAAATTAAGCCTAGTTTTGTAGACTGATGTTCCTCCATTAACTTGACACCTTCACCTCCATCGTCAAGAGATTTCTGCTTTAGATATGGATAAATCTAGACTCTGACCTTTGAAGCTTTTGAAGCAAAACACTACCCAGTGTATAAGAGCTGCACTTTAAGAGTGGAGCTCCTTACCTTCTCCAGCAGAATTAATCTCCTTTGCTCTTTTCTTTTATCCGAGCAACTCAGTACATGCCCCCATCCCTGACACTTAATTGCAGCTAAAGCAGTTGGGGGCGGGGGTACAGGATGTGTTTCCATCATAGTAAATACTATGCTGCTTTTGCTGCCCTTATTACTTTGAAAAACAAGGAAACCTTGCTTTTCAAACACAAAGAAGTGCTGAAAGTTATTTTTAATTTAAATTTAAATACATTTGTTGAAATGTGTCACTCTGATCTGATTCCCATTTCATTTGGATTTCACATAGGTAACAAATGATTATTATTTCATACTCTGATACAATTTTAAAGGGGAAATAAAGCATCTTTCAGCATATATTTTTCTTCTGCAGCATTTGAAATATATATTTTTTGGCAGCTGATATAACCTGTGTCTCAAGCCTTACTGAATCTAGCCTTCCAAAATCCAGAACTGGCTAAAATTACATTACACCTTCTCACATGTGTGAATCACAGTACAAACGGGTTAATTTGAAACAGGCTGAGACCCCAAAGACATTAAACATGACAGTGGCCTTGTGACATCTGTAATAATACGTACCCAGCAACTCTGTCTTATTCCACTATCTCAGTCCCTTATGCTGTCTGCTTCAAGAGAAGGAATTGGGAAGTGGTGAGATATACAGGGGATAAAAATAATAATCACAGAATCACAGAATGGTTGAGGTTGGAAGGGAAATCCAGAGGTCATCTTCTCCAACCAGCCTGCTCAAGCAGGGCCACCTAGACCCAGATATCCAAGACCGTGTCCAGGCAGCCTTTGAATATTATGGAGGATGGAGACTTCACAACCTCTCCGGTCACCCTGTGCTGGTCCTTGGTTAGACCCACAGTGAAAAAGTGTTTCCTGATGTTCAGGAGGAACCGCCTGTGTTTCAGTTTGTACCCAGTGCTTCTGGTCCTGTCACTGGGCACCACTGAAAAGAGCCTGGCTCCATCTTCTTTACAGCCTTCCATCATGTATTTGTACACATTGATAAGATCACCTCCAAAACATTCCCTTCTTCATGCTGAACAGTCCCAGTTCTC
>VZTL01053561.1:1807-71143 GCA_013400535.1 Scopus umbretta | reverse complement strand
AACTGCCCTTATCTCAGCTCACGAGTTTTAGGTTTTTTGTTTTGTTTTGTTGTGATTTTTTTTTTTCTCGGTTCTCTCCCCCATCCCACCGGGGCAGGGGGAGGGGGAGTGAGCGGCTCTGTGGTGCTTAGTTACTGATTGGGGTTAAACCGCAACACCCATTTAAACACTTGATTTAGGGAAAAAGCACCAACTTAGTGCTGCATGTGCCTCAGGCTAGAGACTTTAAAATAGTTGAATAGGGAACAAGCAAACTCATGCGGGACAGGGCTGGAGAATGGATTAGTCCAAAATATCAGCCCAAAGCAGTCTTATGGGCTGGAAGGTGATGTGTGCCTCTATCCCAGGTCAAACTTTTGGGGCTTGCCTTCACTTTGCTGAGGTGATTTAAATTTGTGCTTAGATTTGCAACTTCTTGATTCATGCTGGACATAACAGAACGGGCAGAGAAATGCCAGCATGAATCTTTCAAGATTAGGATCTCAGGGAGTAAGGGAAGAGCTGAGTCTTGCCTATTTGTACTGTGCTCCTTCCTCCCCTATTGAAATGGTGTTTTTATTTAGGATAGCTGTGTAATACCTTAGAGAATAGTTACACTGATGATTGGAGATAATAAAAATGTTTTTGTGAATCCGATGTTATTGAAAAATTACTCTTTGTTTTTTCCCAAGTGAAACTTTCATCAAAGACTCTTCGAAATTGCAGTTATTCCCAGAACTTCTGCATTGTTTTTACTGAATATGTACCTATTTTTTATCAACATGTTTTTAAATGTTTTTACTCACAAGTAACACAGCATTTTTATTTACCTGGAGCATGTTTTTCAGCAAAAAAATCAAATGGGTTTTCTGTTATATCATTTGTAACAGAAAATGGATCCTTTTAGGACCTGGCAAAATGACAATTACTTAAACGTATTTGATGTGGGTCTTTCCATTTTTTAAACTCATAGTAATTTATCATGTATAACTGTCGGGCATAGCTTTTTGGTTGCTACACATTGCCTGGCTGGCTATGAAGCCAGTAGAAATGCATCCAATTTAGGGCAAGTATCTCTACAACTGGTGGCAGATACTTGCAAATCTTGCTGCACTATTTTTTTCCGTTGTAGTGCTGAATTGTTCTCTCTACAAAATTTCTACTGATCTCTCTGGCTTCCCATGGGGTAAAGATGATTATGATCCATATATTGAAGAATAATCACTGTTCTGGCAGCCTGCATCTTGCTTTTCTTACAGCCCTGTGAAAGTTGTCACTAATGCTGTTTCTGGCCATGGCCAAGAACAAGGAGGGCTCTGCCATGGCAGGGTCCAGGGAAGGAGCAGTGCCAGCCCTGGGAGCAGGGGCAGGGGAAGGGTTGGGAGAGCCTCAAACCCTACTGCACACCTCTCATTTCCCCACATGGGCTGGTCTGATTGCTTTGGAGACAGCTGACTGTTGATTGCTCTACAGGAATTAAATTAGGTGAGTTAAAACCCCGTATCAATCACAGTCATGCATACTTGCATATGAAACGTAGACTCAAAAGGTTTATGGTAATCAGCATGGAGTGGCTGATTAAAGTCCATTAAAATTCACTAGAAAAAATTCCAATACTCTCTCTCCACTTCCACCCTGGCTCTTTTCTGTGTTTGATAGTCGCTGGTGACTTTGCTTATCAACCCCAACAAAGTGCGCCAGGATCGCACATGTTACTGCTGGCATCACGACAGACCAAGTATGTGCTGTATATGCACATAGAGGCAGATGGGAAGCAAAGGTAGGAATAACTTGATTTATAGCAGACAAAACATGGAATCTGTGGGAAGAAACATGCTGAAAGTGGTCTATTACATTTGTGCATCCAGGGGTATAGAAGAAATACAGATGTTAAAATTTTAATTGCAGTGGGAATTGATGATTTCAGAAATCCTGTGCCATGTGATTTATTGAATCTCAGAAATTTCTGGTGAATATGGTATCTTCCCTTTAAATATACCCCTTTTCTGAATATGAAGCAAGTATAGTCTCCACTGAGAAGACTGCTTCTAACTTTCCTTTTGTGGATTCCTTCCATAATAAACAGAAACATCCCAGTTGTTATTCATACAAGGTTTTTATGGACCTTATTTCAAGACAGTGCCCGCAACTAAACCTCCACAGGATTGTCTGCATTATTATTGCCTGGCTCTGGCTATTTCAAAACCTCCAGGCCTGTCTTGCATGTGCTATTTGATAGGCATCTAAATTGCTCCTAGAATTAAATCTCCATCCAGTTAACTTCACACCTGTAAAATTAAATCCTGGGCTTAGAGCCTTTTGATGAAATCAGGTCGCAATTGTTAGGCACTGCCTTCAAGTAGACACTCGGGCTCTGAAGTCTCAGAGACGCCTCCATGCCAAGGGCCCCGAGTCAGCCAAAGGCAGGGAGCATCACTTCCTTGCCTGCCACAGCATGACCTGCAGCAGATGCTTTTCCAGTTCTTGGCTGGTTTTAATGCACCTCAGAGCCAGTTGTTAGAGAGCTGAATGGGTAATGGAGTCCCAATTAAGCCTTTATGTGGCCTTTTGTCATTCCCCCTTATTATTCTTTCTGGTCACGTCAGCAGTTTGCCCTTCATGGCTCTGACGTTGCTGTGTGTGTTCTCCCCTCAGTGTTTGCTGGCATGGTGCCACACGCTGTGCCCCTGCCACTGCCACCTCACTCATTATGCCTTCCTCGCTATGGGGCAGGTGCCTCTGGTCACACCGCAGGGTTGTGATGCTCCCGTGCCTGGCTGATCACCTCTCTCCATCACGGTGTGCAGTGTAGCCCTTGCCTAACATGCCCTTTACCTTTATCCCATCAGGGCAGTGGTTTGTGGTTTTTCTATGCTGGTACAACACAGTTATGCTGCTGATGCATTTGGACCAGAGGCTGGTACAGTTTTCATCAGGTCAAGTCTTGGATGCTTAACTTAATTCCTCCAGTAAAAAGGGGGAGACAGGAGGAGATGTACAAATACCCCTGCATACCTCGTCACAGACAGCTGTATGACAGTATACATATGTGTAGAGAAGCTCTATATTAAAAAACTTTTTTAACATTGAAAAGCTACTTGCCTGAAAGAGAGGAGAAAAGGGAATTAGTGCAGTTCAGCCCCACGAGACAATAATTCAGCATCCTTGTGTGCTAATGTCATGATTTACTCTTAAAGCTTGTGGTTGCAGGCTGCTTTTGCACAGGGTCTGGCCAATGACTCCTGATGAGCCCCTGAGTGCATGATTGCTTTTGTTTTTCCCCTGTTACTGATCTGTAGATAATTAATATAAAGGTTAGTGTCCATGGATTGGTCCTACAAAGCATGGCTAATTTGTATGGCATTCCTGCTGACTTCAGTGAGATCTGCCTTGGTAAGCACTGCTCCTGCTCCTTTCTTTGTAGGGTGATTTTTCGAAATTATTGTGTCATTGGAGTCTCTGTCCTTGAAGATATTCCAAGCCTGAGTGGACACAGTCCTGGACAACTTGCTCAAATTTTGAGCAGGGGGTGAGAAGTGCAGTGGTAGAGGTCTTGCAGGAAAGCAAGGGGTGGGAGGTACTATCCAAGGCCAGGTTTGGGCACAGGTTTCCAGAGGACTGTATGGACTCCCATGTTTCTGCAAAGCTTTCTAGCACTGCACAGGCAGTGGGGCAATCTGGAGTAGCTGCTGTTTGCAGTGGTGTCATCTACCTGTGCTGAAAATTCCTTGACGCTTGCCATACCCAGAGCCACAAAGGCTGCCATCCCTGTCCTCCTTCACAACTTCTCTGAGGCTTGTTAAGAAGTAAATTAGAGCTTTCCTGGCTCTTTGTGGTTACAGTAAATGAAAAATGGTGATTTGTGGCAAATCTGACCAGGAGTTGGTTCTGGCTGTAACAGCACAGTAAATACCACTGGTACATGGCAGTCAACAGCCTTCAGCCCTGCAGGCTTTTTCTTTTGCTCTCATTTTGCACATGGCCAGTCCCCCTCAGCTGGGATGCAGCAATTACTTTTTGTTTGCAGATGCTACAATGAGCCTTCTTGGCAGGTACACGTGTACTGCAGGCAGGTAGACAGCTCCAGCCCTCGCCAAGGAGCACTGCTAAGGTGCTGACCTAATGGCCTAGGGGTTATATTCCCCCCTTGAAATTAAGATGCGAATTTCTGACAACACTGTGGGTGATTTTATTTGTTTGATCCTGTGTGCAAACATTTCCTCAAGTTTTGCAGGGTGCATGGATGTACAAGAGTCTCTTCAGCATTTCATGACTCCATCCAGGGAGTGAATATGACACTTTGGCCTTATTTGCTCTGGGTTAGTCAACAGGCAGGAGATGCACCCCTTAACTCCAAGGGCTACATTATGGAGCGATGTGATTTATAACCACCTGAGCAGTGGGGTGTTAAATGGTGCTTTTTGATAACACATCTGGAGGAAGTGGAACACAGCTCCGGAGAGTCCCTCTTCGTCAGCATATCCTGCTGTTGTCCCAGTGGATGTGCAGAGAGCTCATTTAAAATAACTTGATACTGTTTAAACACAAAACACAAGCAAGTGTAGTAATCATATCCAAAATAATGAAAGCCAAAGAAAATTATATATAGAAGTCAGTTGAGAAGACTTTCCTGTATCTGGGTATAAATAAAATACTTGATTATGAAAACTTTGATTTTTGATGTTTGCATCTGAAAAACTGCAGCTAGAGGCCAAAGCTTCTACTTGCTACAGGGATGGAAACATTTCTTGTTAATAATACTGAAGTAAAGACAGGAAAGAAGATACAGCTAGTAGGAAACAGGACCAAACATGAATAGATCTATAAATTTGAAGCAGATTATTACTAAAATGGAAGTTGGAACTCAAAAGCCCTAATATTGGAGATGGGCTCATGCTTTAATATCTGGAATCAGATTTCAGGATCCCTTGAATTTCTGGATCGTAATGATAAGAGAGACGTTAATTTAGATGATGATTGAAAATACTCCACAATTGCAAAGAACGAGGGCATTTGTTGTCAAGGTGTTTTAAGCCAATTGCATTATATTTACTAAATTTGATGATCTTTTGGGCATAATGACAATTCAATTGAATTTGAAGAGGCAGTAATATCTCAATCTGCAGGTCATCGTGGGTGGCTGCATGATGAAGTCTCATTCACTTTATTATGAATAAGACATTTACAGACTTTCAGATCTGACTTAAAATATCACTGACAACAAAAAGGTCACATTCTTTCAATATGATAAACTCAGTGATTCATAAGTCTCTCTTCTCTTTGGAATGGTGTAAGTTACCTAAGCTGAAAGTATTTCCTGTGTTCTGACCTAGAAGATCTGGTTTTCAGGATATAGCGATGGGTAACAACCCTTGCTCAAGGGTAGGCACAATTTTAAGAGGTGATGGGGCCACATTTGAAAAGCTAGAGCATCCTGGTGGGCACCTGTAAGGTGACAAAACGCTGCATCAGGCTGTGCACCCCTCCACCAGAAATCAGTCTGTGAGACACCCATCCTGTAATATAATCCTATGAGCAGATGCTAAGTAATTAGCTCTGCTGCTAGATGAAAGGCCCATGCTGAATTGTGCTAAGATTGCCTGCTTCTTTGCTGTAATTGCTAAAACATAGCAGTGCAAAAGTGGAAGCTTGGGCTATTGCTTTAGAAAGTTATTTCCATGCAGCTCAGGGGAAAAGTAAATCAGTTAATGATTTTAATTAGCAATCTTTTCATGTCTTCCCCTCATTGTCCACGAGTTCTGCGGAGATGGCACTCTTCCCTCTGCACAGATTGCAAAGGCACACAGCACTTGAACAACCTGGGTTTTGCAGCCAGCCATGGCAGTGGGATTCAAACCTCCTCTGTCTCACTTTGATGCACCTTACGATGGACAGAAACATCCCTTTTTTCTGGTCAAAATGGACTCGGGGATCCATTTTAAGCACCCTCTCCTGTCTGGTCCATAGAATGTCTATGACAGAGCCTGTATCTGGACATGTTTCTTGTAACTGCATTCATTTCTCTTATTTCCCTCATTCCATTTCTTCTTTGGCTACTTAGGGAATAAGTCCAAGTGCCACACATTTTATTTCTTTAAGTCTATGCAGCAAGCAGGAATTAAACATATCCTAGAGCACTGTCTCAATGCGTAATAAGGTACCCAGGGAGCATGGCTTCTGAAATCCTAGTAACTAATCCTATCACACAGGCAGAACTTGCGGTTGTTTTTAGGATATGATCAGATCAGCAAGATAAATTTTTAATTAAATTAGGATGATTCCTGGTTTTGATAGATACTTCAGTTTTTGCAGTTCCTGAAAACACACCACGTAGGATCTGAGCAGATTTGAAATGCTGAGGGATGTGGGGGTTATTGCCCCCAACCTCCTGGGGCAGCCAGGATTGCAGAGGAGGGTTGGCATGCTGCAACCTCAGCAGTGCTGAAATGCCACCTGCTAGGCTCAAGAAGCCCATGCTCGTTCGCCTCAGGAGCGCTTGAATGACTGAGCACTTTGGGGTGCATTGGAGAGAAGATTCACATGGGTGACTACTTACACTAGTTCATCACCTCTCAAACATGCAGAGGTCGGGCAGGGTTAGCCCCGAGGAAGATCTCAGCAATGTAGCTGGCATGTCTCTGGCACATAAGCCAAGCTGTCACTGCTTTGGCAGCATCACAAGCAAACTCCTTCCTGCAGAGAGGGCCATTTCCCAAAGCTCTGCACCCAGAGCATTTCCCAGAGCTCAGTTTGTTGAGTCAAGCCTAGGAAACCATTTTTTCCCTGTCCCTCACCCCTGCCTGTATTTGCTAGTCTGTCTGCATTCCTTCCCACTCAGTCGCTGCTGTCCCAAAGTGTTCTTGTGCTTATCAGTTTTCCTTGCATCAAGAACTTTCAGCACAGGCAGTGTCGTTTTAATGCTGGCTGTGTGCATCTTCCTTCCCCATCTGTTTTTTAATTGCATCTGAAATACTTCAGAGAAAAAATCTCATCCTAATAAAATTAGAGATGGTAGTCCTACGAACAGAGAGGAATGGGGCACCCACTCCCTGTATACTGTTCCAAGTTGCCCATGGAGTGGATAATTGGAAATTATTGCAAGTATGCATGTGTGTATACATTTATTTTATTAATAACCTCTTCTAGCGGTGTTACAGAGTACCACGGGTTACTTACGTTGTGAATAGATGTTGTGGCCTTGCTTGTTGAAAAGCAAGTTGTCCTCTGTCTAAACCCTTTGGCTGTACATCGCACCAGCACTGTGTACAGTGAAGGATGTTAAAAGCCATCATTCTGAAGTCATCAGAAGTGATAACAAAAAGGAACAACTGTTAGACAGTGCTGACACTGCATACACTAAAACTAGCAGCTTCTGCCACTTCCATGCCCCGGCAATTTCTGGGCCAAACCTTTGCCGTGACCAGAAGGCATAATGCCAGCATTCACCCATTGTCTAGGAGGCAGAGGAGGGATTTGCCATCTCGTCTTGTTCCCAGTGAAACATCCAGAGAGCATTTATTCCTTCTTCCAGTCTGTCATTTTAACAGGAAACATTGGTTGCTGGGGAAAAACAAATATTTCACATTTGCAGTTTTGATTTTGTTCCTCTCTCTCTTCTTGCTCTTGAGGGTAAGCACTGCATCTTGTATTTTGCTCAAAGCCAGCCCTGTGGAGATCAATACATTGTTGTAATGTGTTTAAAATAATTTCAGATAAACAAAACAATGCAGGCACATGGTTTTCTTTCTGCTGTCGTGCCTACTTTAGCCTTGGCCATAGCCTCCCACATGGGAAGACCTGCTCCATCCTCCTCCAGTCCTCACTGAAAAGAATTTAGCTGCTTTGCTTTGCTGTTTGGGTGCTTTATCCTACTACTTTGGCTGAGATTTCCTCTATCTTTGGTTTATTTTTGTGTGCATGTAGAGTTCCGTATGAAGTAAGTAGTTCTCAGAAGGACTGCCAAGCAGGGAAGCAGTCTCAGATAATAATAAAAGTCATAAAACAACAAAATGCAAAATCAACTTATTAGCTAAGCATTCAGTCCTGATTTAATGATTTTATGTTTGGCTTTTATATATATAATATCCATTTTCCACTTTCATAACACCCAACAAAAAAATAATTTCACAATCCACTCCTATTTTGTTTTTGCCTATTTCCAGTCCAGTCAAACTCAGCAACAAAACAGCTGGCAGTTCAGATGCAAGTGTGATTGCAGCCTAATGTGGTATATTTAGGGAATTGCAGACCTACCGCACTGAATTTGAGGTAGTAACTAAATCTTGTGTTGAGGTGTTGCCCCTGGCTGACCGAAGATGTACACTGCCAAAATGAAACTTTGACAAACAAGCTGGTTTCCTCCTTTGATTTTCATTGGGAAAATTTGACTTGTAGTCAGGAGTATTAAATAGCACATTTTCAAAGTGGAATTGTTGTGGAATCCCATAAACTTTGAGACTTTTTGACCAAAGTGATGGCTCAGGCTGGATTCTCGTACAAAATAATGCAATGTGACAAGCTGATGAGTTCACATCAGTGATCTGTATTATCCATTCATGGGAGGTGAATGATCCAAATTTCTGTGGATAATTAGACAAACAGAAGCAGGTGGTGTAGGTTTTCCTGTTAGCTGTCAACAGCATAAGTAATTTCCACCAACCATTAAGATGCGTTTCACTCCTCAGCAGGAAAAGGGCACAGTACTTCAAAATGTACACTTGGCTCAAAAGTTCCTGGATTCAAGTAAAATTTAAAATGTAGCTTGGAATACTAAAAAGATCTCAATGAAATCCACATGTGCTTTCAAAGTCAAGGCTTGGCTTCTTGGCCTGTCAAAATAGCACATTTTTTAAATAGCACATTTACATGAAAGGCTACTCTCTGCTGGCATCTGTTGTGATCAAAGTCTTCTTCATGTGAAAATTGCTGCTCAAAATGATGCATGGCTTTGCATGTCTGGTGATACAGTGTGGTGTTTGCTATTTCTGCAGCAGCCTGCACATGCTTCTGTGACCCCAAATCCTTCTCTGCAGACCAGTGACTCTGTAGTGCTCCCATGGCAGATGCCCAGCTGGATGTATGAAACAGCTACAAACTTAGACCATTTTGTTCAGGACTAGACTTGTCTTCTCTAGGGTCAGTACATGGCTTCCTGAAGTTTCTTCTTAAAGTCCCAACAGGCAAGATGATCTCCAAATGCAATAATGTAAAGCAGGTATTAAACTAGGCAAGCTGAGATATCAGTCTTGCAGAAGTTGAAGTTAGAGCCAGTCCTGGTCCTCTGGGAACCAGCAGCAATCTTGGAGCAGAGCTTACTCTGCACGATGTGCCTCCACAGTGAGTGGCAGCACACATCCCTTGTACTGATACACCAGAGAAGATGGGTATCCTAACTCCTAATTCATTGTGTATGTTAGATCATGGTTAAAATTGCTTCCTTGCACCATACCTATTTCTATTTGGCTGCTGTACAGATTCTTTAGATACGTTTGGTACATCAGCTTTTCCTTAAGTGGTGAATCATACTGATGCTGTGTTGAGGATTAATAAACACTTGTCTGTGTTAGGCAGAAGACAGTAGAGGACACCAATGTTTTTACAGCTTAAAAAGTCTGGAGAATTAGAATTGCAAAGTGTTGGCAGAAGGAAACTACCTGCATGTCTAGACATAGCATTGAGAAAGGGATGCAGGACACTGGCAGGGGCAAATTTCAGTGGGGGTTTCGGACAAGCATTTACACTGATGCTGAACATAAGTTGGACTGGTACATGTGTTATGGTCCTTTTCATGACAACTCAGAGTATTTTACTCCAGGTTTGCCACAAGCCAGTGAGCATGCTGTCTCAGGGGTGATGGTGGCTTGTTCCCCTGCTGATTTCCCTATCTGTAGACACTTGCTGGTGGCCAAGATGGTTTCTGGAGTGAGAAACTGTGTTTGTTTTCCTCACTTTTTGTTACTCTGTGGTTGTAGTGTACAGGAGTTCAGCTTAGGAGTAAGACCTCAGGTAAAGTGGATGCCTATATCATGATGTCTGGTTTAGGGCTGTGGTTAATGTTGGTCTGGGATCTGCAGAGTAGTGAAGAGGGTATCTGTTCTTTTGTAGTTTGCATGAACCTTTATTTTATCATTCTGAAAGCAACAGCAATGAACCAATGAGACTCTTGAGAGAGTATCAGGGTATTTACCAATTTAGTCCTAGTTTTGCCGTAAGTCTTGGCAGAGATTTCCTCTTCAGGGCTGCTTGGACACTCCCAACACGCCAAGTCCAACACAAAGGTTTTGATGCAATGGCTCAGTTGGGAGCTTGCAGTCAACTTGGAGAGATTTCAGGAGCCAGACAGGTGCTGTTACCTGCCACCACTTTTTTACCTCTTATGCCATTGGCAGATCAGCCAAGGTGACAAGGGGATCCTGAAGAGGGACACAGGCCAATTTTCACCCACTGGCATTTATCACCTGTTGAAACTCTTGGCCATTGGTTCTGCTTTATTTCACCAACTGTTGCTGTCCTGTGTCAAACCAGAAATCATTGAGCCCTACACATCAAGCAAGCACACTTCTGACTCTCCAGCATTTCCCTGCAGTTTGACAAGGGTGGTTCTCAACCCCAAGTCTTTCCTTTGATGTATGCTGAGTGGTCCTTCATGATAAAGCCAGTTAAAAGTTGAATTTTTGGCATTGGAAGCCACTCAAGGCAGCAGATGATGAGTTGTCTGTTTGAGCAGAGCTCGAACAAGCCTCATTGCCATCATTGAGCTTGTCATGTTGTTGTTAGGATACAAACTCAAGAGTTTGCTGACAAGGGCAGCACAGAGGCACTAGGGCAGGTTCTGGGCCTGGATCTTTCCTTTGGAGGTGCTGCTGCAGCCAGCAGAAGAGCAGCAGTCCCATTTCATGTGTGACACCTCGTTTCCAGGGTTTGCTATCCTGACAGCTTCACTGTCTTCTCAGATCCCTGGAAATGATGTTAAGCAAAGCACACATGGTAGGCTGAATGACCAACACTGTGCCAGATATATGGCCATCCCAGCTGGAGTATTCACTATTACAAGTCACATGCAGAAGCTGAGTCCATAGTGCAGGTCAAGATGTGGAAAACACCATTGGACGCTACAAGGCCAGAAGAAGGAAGATGCTGTTCTTGTTGCTTGTCATCCAGTACCCACCTTCGGTGACAAAAATAAGCAAACTCTGAGTGACACCCAACCTTTTCCATATTGGGCGTCTTTGGAGCTCTGAGCTGGCTGTTACCACTTGGGAACGAGATCTTCAAGTTATTTATAACGGCTATATCCATGAGAATGTCAGCACAACCCTCAGCAGCAGTCAAAACAGAAAGTGAAAAGCTAGGAATGTTTCAGAAAGGAACCGTAGAACAGATCTCATTGTTACGCCGGTGCAAATAGGTGGTGTGTTCACATCTTGAATGTTGTTGGGTTCTCCTCTGTGGCATCTCGGAAAGGAGATGGTGGGAAGGGAGAAGTTACAGAGAAGGGCAAAGAAAAATGTCACAAATTCCAGGAGGTGACCCCTCAACCAGGAAACTTCAGGTGGGAAGAAGGGTAATTGGGAGGAATATGTTAGAAGCCTGGAAAATGATGACTGGATCTGAGAAGGGTACAAATGAAATGATAGGAGACAGTTTCAGAACAAGCAAAAGGAGACAATTTCTCCTGCAAGGTGTGAAATTTCTTGATAGCAAAAGTCTTGTGTGCTAGATGTTTACAGGACTTCCAAAAATAACTTGTCAAATTATTCATTCAAGGTCTCTCTTCTTCCATCTATCAGTAAAGGTAAGCTTTTCTCCTGACATCTACTTTTGACCTGTCCATACACAAACACATGTTCATCCATAGATTATTGCATCCATGTGTTGCTTCTTCCCAAAGAAAGAGATGGCAGTTTAGGGAATAGTAAAAGCAAGCATTATGCTCTCAGGGCAATACCATCCTTACCTCTGGCATTGGAGGGCAGTACTGGATAACAGGTTTTAATCACAAACCAAAAAGCAGAGTTCCTGGACTGGGGTCAGGGATTTCTCCTCTGTGTACCTTTAGCCAAAGCCTTTGCTACCTT
Source organism: Scopus umbretta (assembly GCA_013400535.1). Classification (NCBI taxonomy): domain Eukaryota; kingdom Metazoa; phylum Chordata; class Aves; order Pelecaniformes; family Scopidae; genus Scopus; species Scopus umbretta. Next base: position 59,087 of record VZTL01053561.1, on the reverse strand, counting down.
TTTTTCTTTTTTGCAAAGTGCTATGAGATAAGAAATTAACAGCTGTGATATACAATTAGCCTGAATTTCAGCAGTTCAGGCCCAGTAGTTCCCAACATTATCAGTGGAGAAAGAAGCACTTACATTCTCTGAAAGCAAACACTTCATCTTCTTCACCTTTCAGTGTTCACTTTTTCTTATTTCAGCATTCAATATTTCATAAGGAATTTACTTCTTGTAGACCTCTAAATCCAACCATTGACCTGGAATGGCACTGGAGCAATGGATTACACCATTAGCATATAAATGTGGTGTAAAAAACCCTAATTAATCCTCCCGGAGCCAACAGAAAACTCCAGTTAAAGCAGTCACTTTTTATTTTTATTCCATAAATTACAAGTTGGACTAGTGACATCCTGGGATTCCTTATGTCTTTCCTTTTGTTCTGTAGTTTAGCAAAGTCTGCATCTTCCTGGCTAATTGCCACAGACCACCGATCTGGAAGAAGTCTCTGCCAACGCTGAAGTGAAATGAAGAAATGGGATATCGTTAGGTGTGGAAGGGAGGGATTTATTGCCCATTGTGGGTGCTGTGATTGCTGCTGGTGATGGTCGTCTTAAGGAACCACAGCACCAGCCCTAGCACTGCTGCAGATGGACCACATCCATGTGCTGAGCCAGCCGGCAGCCCCTGGAGACAACTCTGCATTAACCTGTTGGATACTCTTCTACATTTTTTTGGTGTTTCCCAGTGGATGGCAAGCCTGTGGTGCTCAGGAGCCTGGGAAACTTTGGTAACTAGCCATTGGTTCCCCACAGGGATCACCATCAGCACTGGGATCTCATACCTCTGGCAACACATACAGGCACAGTCCTGATTCATCCTGTGCTGTTTTCTAGAGTAATGTGTATCTCTGCCCAGTAAATAGAAGAAAAGGCTGCAAAGCTGAATTTCATCTGCAGACTGCACATCACACCTTTCACAGCCAACAGCCATTCTTACAGCTGAACAGACTGGTGATGGCTCCTACTACTGGCAAAAAGATAACATGAAAAGCTTGTGCCAAGAGATCTTTGTAGAACAGGGGCTACAGCTCAGTGCCTGGATCTGTCGGTGACCCTGAAGTACTCAAATTCAAAACCTATTTTTTTTCTTTTTGAAGTCTCTATTGGGGATTGTGTTTGCTTACACTAAAGCTACCAAGCTGTGAGAGGACTAATGAGAAAACAGACACCAGCCTCGTCTGGAGATGAACACAATGACCTCACACTTTCTTCTTGCTCCCCTGAACATAGATACAATGAAGGCTTCCTTGGAAAGCTGTCTTTTTCAAGTAAGAAATCTTTCAGTCTAGCCTAGCTGGCTCCTTAATGCTTCTCTCTGTATTTATTGACTTGAGCTAGGGCTTAGCAGGCACAATGAGAACCCTTCAGCTGGAAAGTTTCAGATGACAGTAGACTTGGCTCCCCATCGCAGAGGAGGCTATGCAGTACTGCTCAACCAGTTAACAACTAGTTGTAACTTGGCAGAAGCTTTCTCTATATTGGTTGCTTTGTTACTGCAAGTGGAGTGATTCAAAGAGCCTGAAACACTGCTAATTAAACTCAACAAGATTGACTTTTGTATTGTCAAGACTCCTTCCTTCTCTCTCTCTCTTCACTTTTTTGAACTGGCAACTCATAAAAGGGAATGAGGAATACATTACAGACCAGTCGTGTGCCCATGAGAAAGTGACCCTTCTTCCAGCAGGTCTTCAGGAGTGAAGCTGTGATGCATGTAACACCACGTAAGCGTGTACTTATGTAGAGCAGAACAAGAAAGACCGTTACCTGGCTCATATGAAAAGCTCTCGACAGCCTTGCTGTGATCTGAGTCATCAGCAGTTTAGCAGCATGAATGCTTTTTTTAAAAGCATAAAAGTGGGAGTTGCTTAAAAGTTCTATTGAAAACATGTGCCAGATGTCACCCGTTTGACTCATGTCACGTCCAGGGAGAAAGCAGTTCACGTTCAATGCATCTGCAGTAAATGCCAAGGCTTGGAAAGAGAGGGGGTGGCAAAAGGGTGCACAACTTGGAGCCAGATCTGTGAGCACTCATGCCATCAGACCACCAAGGTCTGCCTGGGATGTTCTGGCAGTGAAGGCAATGGGTCCTCCTGGATCCTGGGGCTTCAGTTTCTGCAGAGCTCCTGATGGGCTGTGATTCAGTACACCTAAGGGAAGCAAAGACAATTTCCAGGCAATATGATTTTGGCATGACCCAGGAAGAGTGCTAGGCTGCATGGAGGGTTTGAAAGAAAGCTTTTATTCATTTGGGTTTGCTACTTGTACCTCCCTGTTTTGGTGAGCACGGGAAGGAATTGTTGCCTCATTCAACATGACCTGAAGCTGGTCTGACTGTTGTGGTTTTGGAAAGCAGCTTTATGCATCTCTATTTCACCACTTACAGTCCCATTTTGCAATTCCTCTTGTTCTCCATCTCTGTGGGAATACTCCAGTCTGGAATCATGACCACTTCTACTGACTCCTGTAATGGGCCAAAATGATGGAGTTTGAGAGCAAGTTTGAGACTTGCAAAAATGAAGAAACAAAGAAAATCAGCCAACAGCATAAATAATTGGATTAATTTTAAATCAGAATATGTCCACTGACAGAAAACCCAAAGTTACCTGGATAACTAACACATGATGAATTATTTCTTTACGTTTAATGGCAACATAATGGTGTGCTTCTGTGATGTTGCTTGAAGTGGGATTTTAGATCTCAGAAAACCACATTCTGCTAAAAATTCTTTTATTCCTAAAAACCATTTATCACCTGTAGGTTTATATCAGATATGTTTTCACAAAGCCACATGACTTATAATTAGCTAGCACTCACACAACAAACTATTAAAAAGCAAGTAGCTCAAGGAAATCTATCTAAGCTGTTTGCAGGGCTGATCTAAGGTGTGGTAACATTTTCTTGATGGAGGCATGTCAAATTTATTTCATATTTTATTTATTTATTTCAAAAAAATACATAGTCTGACAGAGGCCAGTCCCTTAGTTTTTACAAAATCCTCAGGACTTCCCATGCCCCTGTTAATTTTAGGAAGTCTTCATTAGCACTCATACAGACCAGCTAACAGTAACACCTCTTCCTGGGGGTGCTCTTTCCTATCTTTTCCACTACACTTTGCTTTGGCTGTTTCTAGGCTGTGAGAGAAGCAGATTCCTCTTTGCTCTCCTAGATCCTGAGCATCTCATTTATACTCATTCCTTTATTAATTGACATAAATTAGAAATTGTGTTTTATTCCTTCTTAATGCATATTATGTTGATTTGCCAACTCTAATAATTTTTTTCTTCTAAAATTAATTTGAGAATTATGCATGAATACTGAAAACTACTTGAAAATATATTTTACATTGCTTTCCTTTTAATTATATTCAAATATGATGTATAAGTACCTACATATATACATACACACAGAGCAGTAGGCCATGCAGTTGCCATAGGGCTCATGTTGTCTCTGAGCTTAGTGACTCGGCAACAGTAAGCTCACAGGGAGACAGCTTCAGCTGAACTCACTTCCCTGCAGCTTTTCTCAGCTTTTCCCTTGGAGAATTAACAATAACATCAAACTTCTCCAAACAGAGTGTGCAGAGGGAAAGAAAATGTTTAATATGGAAGATAGTGGAGTCTGTTATGAACTTATGCTACTTATTATGCAATCAACCATGATGGAAAAAAAAAGGAAAAAAGAAAACAAGCATGTTAAAAAAAAGAGGATGGATGGTGTTGACAAATACGCAGCCCAAAACGTAACATTATTGTTGAAATTGTCTCCATTAGTTAAAACTCCTGTGTGGCCTTTGGAAGCAGTAGTAGTCAGGAAGACAAAGTACAATTATTTTGTTTCAAATAAAAATTAACTCTGTTTTCCCTGGCCAGGGCAAGTGCTGCTATCTACAGCCAGTCTCCATGGGGTTAAGGGTCCCAGACTCACCACTGCTGTTCCTCCTTGCATAAAAGAGTATCCCTACCAACAACTGTATCTATAACAGAATCATAGTCCTTGGTCCAGGAAGGACTGGACTTTTGTTCATTTTTGCCTTAGTCTAATTCATGATGGTCTTGTTCACAAAAATGGTGTGGCATTAATGATGTGCAAACTTTGGGCATCTTTTCTGAAGAAGCCACATTTCCTTTTACTGGAAAAAAATACATCAGTGAAAAACTGAACTATTTTGATGCCTAAGGTACAGACAGATACGACAGTCTTCTCATCTCACCTGTCTGATAAAACCCAGATGCACTTGACATACTCAGGTAAAGAGCAAATGTTTCAGCCTGGCTACACCAGTGACAGCAAGATTAATTGATAGTAAACAGACACCGGTGGTGGTCTGCACAGCTATAGGGGACCAAGTTACCAAAGAGCAACAGTACTTGGTACATTTTTGATTGTTCATTTCCTTTTGTTTTTCTTTATACACTTCTCATTAAATCAGATGTTGTGAAATAAATGCTTCAGGGCAGCAAAGAATGAGGTAGCCCAAGAAATTACTGCAGGACCACAAAGCACATAAGGCGGGGACACCCCGAGGACAGCAAGCCATGGCTTTGCCTACACCTCGCTGTGGCTATGCCAAAGAGGGAAAAATAAGGTCACAAAATGAGCTAGTCAAAAATTTAGCCAGATATGGATTTCTCTTTCCTGAGGTATTTCAAAGCAATATTACATGGATGAAGCACTCCAAGAAAAGCATCAGAGATGACAGGCTGACAGAAGTCAATCAGCTGGAACAGCTGGCCAGGGATCACAGCATTCCTGCAGGGAAATCCAGCTTTTTGAAGCATCTTTTTGTGAGAAGGGAAAACATACTACTTGGAATGTGACACAAAGAGGTTCTTCTGCAAATGCTGCATTGCTGGCACTGGCATCACCACGAGTTGTCCCCTGCACACACCTGCTGTGGATCAGCCTGCAGGTGACATTGGTGTCAGGGTGGCCGTGCCCTGCAGCACAACTGCTGATGAAAGCCTCTCTGTGGATAGTCATCCAGCCCCATGGTACTTATTCATTCCCACCAGTAGTTCCTCAGATGCAGAACCTTGTGCATCCTTTTCCCACCAGGAAAACACAGGGATTTTGGAGGGAGGGAGGCTTTCTGTTCTTACAAAAAATTTTGCAATGCACTTGGGTGTTGTGAGCAGGGTTTGACCTCTTCAGAGGAGCTCCCAGGGCATGGGGATGTTTCAGACTTATGAAAGCATCTACATTAAAGGGTGAAGGGACCTTTAACCTTACTGGCAGTGCTAGCAGTGGCCATGCTTGTTGATGGCTGTATATGCAACCTGTATATATATACATTGCTGTCTTGACCTGCTCAGGTCATTAGTGTCCTTGTCCCTCTGTCTTGTCATTAACTGACAGCATGTAAGGACTGTTTTCCTTCCAGCAGCTCTGTAAGGTCTGTGACGAGCTGTGCCAGGGAGCCATCTCTCTTGTGCACTGCTGTTCCTGATTGCTGACTCTGCAATGCAAATAAACAGCAGCAAAGACAGGGACATGCCTGGCATTGATTTGCAGTGAGATTGACTCACGGCAGCTGGGCAGCAGGTTGTCGTATACTTACATTGTAAATGCCACTTCCATGCTCTCCCAAACATAGGCTTGCAGTGTTGGGCAGTGGGAGATGCAGGACACAGGGGTCCAAAGCATCCAAGGGCTTACAGACCTACTCAGCTCAGAGCACCGGAGCTCTGCCCAGGTGTTCCCCCCAGATGTTTCCTCTCTGGTTCATGCTGCAGCAGGATTATTTAGGGTCCAAATTTCTCTCTTGCTTTCCTTGCAGAAAGTAGTGGGGTCACCTTCAAAATTAACAACATAATAGCTCCAAGTTACTCTTGCAAAGTGCGAAGAGGTCACAGGAGAAAGAAGGGGGGAGTCAGGGATCAGTCAGAAAAAAAGACCTAAAAATACCAGCCTCAACAAGTTTGAAAGCTTAAAAAAAAAAAGCTGCTGGGAGCCACTTGGGTTAAGGATGGCAAAAGCGTGCATGAAACCCTCCCAGGTGAGCTGCCTGATCTTGGCATTGTCTCGGGGGAGGAAAATAAAATTTGCGTTGTGGCTTTTGAGCCTAATGTGTCATTCAGGCATTACTGTGAAATGAGTAGCCCCATCTCTTCTTTCACTCCTTATTAGCTCAGGTCTTGCAGGTCTGCACATTTGGTGCCAAAGATGGATGTCATGGTCCTCGTTCTTCAGATGAGCTTGGCCATCTAGACCATCAGCCAGGCTCATAGGGCAGGGGACTATTCAACAAAAAACCACAAATTTCCACTGATAGTGGTGAGATAAATGTTTGCTCTTAAAGTTTAATCAATGTGAAAGTGCTTTGCTGAACTTCGTATGGTGTTACTTGGCACTGATGCTACATGCTACATGTGGAAGACTACAGTGGTGCTTGGCCTGAATCAGGACCAGAGGAAACCTGCAGGTAAAGACTCTGTAAATCTGCAAGGGTAACTACAGCCTGAATGTGCTGAGAGAAGGTGCCTGCGGGACTGACAACAAATATTTTTGGCATCGATTGGACTCTAGCTGTTACGAGCATGATGTAGTTAGATTGATGCAAGCCACAGACCAAATCCAGTATGGTGGTATAAAAGGCCTAACTTCCATACCACTTATTTTGGCAATAGGTGATGCTATGCGATGTAATTGCATTTGTGGAAGGGAGTGTCTTTCATTTGATTATTTTGACTTTAAAGGGATGCAGTTAACTGAGTGCAAACATGATGCCTGGAGAGGAAGATCCTTATCTAACAGGCAGCTTTTAACCTGGAAATGTTTTTGTCTAAAATTAAGCCTATCCCTAACTCAGCAATTTTCTGAATGGAAGTACTTGAGTAACTGCATCTTACACATTGCAATGGAGTGTGGCATATTAATAAGAGAAAACCTTTCCTTTTTTCACCTCTCTTTCGACTGAGTGAGGGGTGAGATGTGAGTGGGGTTCAGTTAAATCCCCTTGTGATTTTAACATTGTGCCCAGGCACACAGTGAAACCTGAGCACGCTGCTAGAGTGCACGGGACAGCTCCCAGAACTGACTGAAAGTCCAAGCTGACTGTGGCTACACCAGCTCCAGGTAATATAAAAATGTTTTGTTTGGCATGATTGGACAGGTGGACCTCCCTAGGCTCCCAGAGGCAGCTGGCACTCAATCTTCAACCACAAAAATCTGCATTTCACCACCCCATGCAGGGAGCTCACCTGCACAGGGGCTTCTGTGCACCCCATTGAGCAGGTGGCAGCTCCCTCCCCACCCAAAAGCCCCTTTCTACAGTCAAGGGTCTTCACTGGACATCATTTTTCACAGCTACCAGTCTTCAGACAACTCCTGCTAATGGGCTGTCATGATTAAAAAGGGGGAAAAGGGCTTTCTGGAGCCAGTGGTGAAGCTTCACCCAGGGCAAGGAAGGGAGTGGGAGCTGCATGGCCTTTTCCAAAAGGCAATTGTAGAGTCAAGCAGAGAGGGTGTCTCACCCTTATGAGCTGTGAGACTTGCATTAGGGCTGACCAAATAACCCCAAAAGGTTATTGTGTCAGGGCACATAATGCAGCAAGACTTGCGTTCATTAAGACAAACAAGCAAAGTTCAAGATAAATCTTTGGACAAGTTCAACCACTCCTCTCATGCAGAAAGATGCATGCTTGTAACATGCATGTGTTAAGATCCAAAATACCCTGGGAGACATTAGTGATCCCACTTGACTTGTGAGCTTGATGAGCCATTTTGTCCTATGCAAATGGAGCTGCAAAGATGTTCACAGGTCTGGCCTGAATGAAAGACAAAAGGGCATTCTTGCTTTACAAGCCACAGCCTAGTTCCTCCTGCCGCTGAGAGTTACAATATTGATTTCAGCACCTCTATTCTATTATCTTTTTCTTTTGCTAAAGAAGGCACTTCTGTAGCAGACATGATGGATTGAGAATGCTGCTGTCAAGCCAAAGCTCTTGGGCAAATAATAAATATTACGTAACATTTGCAAAGAAACTGGATTCAAGGACTAATGAAACCAAGGTCCCTTCTAGGCAAAAGGCCAGCCCAAAGCTTCTGGTGTTGCTGGTGTCCCTTACAACAGTCTCTTTCTTCCAGGTATGAAATCAGTCAAATAAGTAGATGCCATTTTTCATGCTCCCTACCCAGGGTGAGTGTCTGAAGTCAGCTCATGAGTCAGCTGCCAGGTCTACATTGGAAGCAAAGACCAGCTGCATCTTTCCCTCTCACTGTTAGGTCTCAAATTAATGAAGTTTTAATGAAATCAGAGTTTAGAAAGGAGACAGAGTTTTCATGGATCAATGGCATTTTCTATTAGAAAAAAAACCCTGATCAAGCTGTTGAGGATGCATGCCCTTATTCAGAGCTGAAACAGAAGCTGATGACTGCAAGCAAAGCATAGGCTGAAAACAGCTTGATTATATTAATACATTTCATAATTTGGTGAGAAAATAAGATTTGGCACCTGTAGAGCAGAGGAGGCTTCAGTGAGGCTACAGGTGAAGTCCTTGGTCCTGTGGGATGGAAAGAAATGGGGAATTATTAATAGGGGAAAGGTCTGGTGTCAGTAGAAAGCAGTGAGTGGGGAAAATTTTAATGTGCCATAAAACTTATTTTCCATATCCAGGAGAGTTATAAATTTTAATTCCTAAGCCTATTTCTCTCAGAAATGAAGTATCTTAAGGATAGGGGTGCACAGGGAACAGACAAGGGCTCTGTGTCTGGGAAATCAGCAGTTGTGGGTGGGGAGTTGGGTGAATTTTCCACATTTTCTGTTGTTCCCTGGTCAGCCTCTGGGTGAGATGTATCAGCCAGTGGCAACTGAGCTTCTGTCAAAGACTTTGCTGAGATTAAGCAGTGCTTAAAAGCTGCATGGCAAAAAGCCCAGGGAACAACTTTTTTTTTTTCTTTTTTCCAAGATGGCATCCTCTTTCAGTGTTGGCTGTATCTGTTCAACAATTTTTCCCGTGGTTCCTGGTGTAAGGTACCATGTGGCAATCAGGGATATTCAATGGGTTCAGGGTTATTTTTTTCATATGCCATGAGTTTGCACATCTTCTCATGTGGCTTGTTCAAAGGCACAGATATTTGCCCAAGAGGAAAGTGTCTTACAGCGTGAAGATGATCTGTTCAGGGTGAGATGTATTGTCCTTACAAGTGTCTTGAGACAGGGTGGTGTACCTCAGCCCTTAGGTATGGTGCTCAGGGTTGCTGCTTTTCTGGCTCTGTTTTTTTCCTGGGTCTTTTTTGTGGCTTGCCATGTTTTATGTGGTTTATGGTATACCTAATAAAAACTGATGTCACCTTTGCTAGGTAAGAAACATCCCTTTTTTAGTGAATCACCTAATCCTGTCAGAGATAGCTTTGAACAAAAACAAATTATCCAAACATTTCTGCGTAACTGCCAACACAATGGAACAGGATTGTATTTCCTTTGCACTGTATCATCAAAATTATCAGCTGCTTTTTGATTGCCATGCATTTCTTACTGCTGATAAAAGGCAGCTTCACGTTGTGGCTTGAGGGGGAGAATGAGTGCTTAGGAAAACTGCCTTGTTTCAGTGCACAGAAAAAAGGTTTAGCATGAGATGTCAGACCTACAGCTGCATGTTATCAGGAGCCTGTGGTCTTATTTTACCTTCCCCAGACTACCACAGATGCAGGACTGTGTCCAGTCATGTGCCATATTCATGGGATATATGTGAAGATGAACTTAAATGCAGCAGTAAACTTCACTGTCTTAGTGAACAGCCTTGTTTCTCCATGACTGGGGAAGCAGTACTACTGGAAGAGTAGCCCATCATGGCCATGACTTTCCAGCTGCTGGCAAAGACTTCTGGACATTGGGCTAGGATTTGGTGACTGACAAACTCATGTTGGGCTTTGATTGGAAACACAGCCATGGTTTGCCACCCAGGACCAGTCCCTGGGTTTGCTGAGTCACGAGGTTCATCGAGCACATCTCCAGCAGCCACACTACCAAAACACCGTTTGTAGGATCAGCGATTTGAGCTATCATGTGACAGTTTATTGTAGCGTGAGAAGAGTCCTTAAGCATCGCTGAGCTAAATATTTCTCTAATTCATGCATAACTTAAGTACAATTAGAACCCTGATCTCAGAGACCTAGGTCAGACCGCTCTCCTGTGATGTGACTGTGCCATGACTGAGCGTTGCAAGATGGGGATCACAGGGCTGGAATTTGGCTGAACCTTCTGGACCATTAGTGACAGTCCTTGAATCCCCATCAGCATTTGCTGCTGGTACTGGGGAGACATTGTTGAGGCTCATTTTCACTTTACATTGCTATACACCATGTTTGCATGAAGAAAATATCCCAGATTGTTCACAGATGCTGGAATGAGCCCAGGTTTTGCACAAGATCTGTGTTAACCCTTGAACCATCTTATTCAACTTCCCTTTGCTTCACTGTCTGCTGGGAGAATCATGGTCAGAGCTGCCATAAAAGATACCTTGAAGCACCAAAGGCATTTATGTATTGTGATATATCACAGAAAAATCTAAAAATTAAGCAGTTCAGACAAGCTAATGAAGGAATATATGCTGAACCAGCTACATCCTATATGTCCTCTGCTTTGAGGAATGTGTCCTCTGTACCATTTGAGTAAAGACCTGTCCCAGGCACCTGGTGTAGAGCTTTTGAGATGAAGAGTTGGGTTCTTGGGAGAGTTTCCATCACATTGGCAGTGGGGTCCAGACAAGCAGAGCATCTGATGCGGAGCTTGTAAAGCCGTCACCAAAATGCATCATCTTTCTTGTCCCAAACTTGAGTTTATCACCAGATGTGCTGCTCTTACTCCATTTCACCTACACACTAGTGTGTGTCCTCCTGTGATAGGCTGTGTTTCGTGGGCACTAGAGCCCAGAGCTGAGCTATACAGCTGCTGTTGTTTCCTGTGGCCTCCTGAGATTTTCTGCAGCCTGGCAGCAGGTACCGGCAAAGATGCTCATTTTTCCAGTTTTGAGGTGCAAGTGCTCTGTGCCTCACTCTTTGTCACAGACCCACTGCTCTGAGTCATGCATTAAAATTACTTTCCTGAATTTTATTTTTTTGCAGTGACAGCTGATTTGTATTTTCTTCCTTCTCTGCTCTGGTGTACTGGTAGCTGGCAGGAGCTAGCAAATGCCAAGTGAATTGCTGGAGGGGACTTCAGAATTGATCACCTTGTTTTTACCATGGCGAGGAAAAAATCATGTACTCCTAGCAACAGAGTAACTTAGCAGTTACTCCAGGCTTTAACTGAACTTTCTACCTCGCATTTTTCAGTTGAATTAATCTTGTTTTCAAACAATGATCATTATGTGGAGAGCAAAATGTTATATAAAAGTAATTACAAAATGCAAATAAAATAAAAGACAGATCCAAATCCTAGCACAATGTGACAGAGAGAAACAAATCAGAAAGCATTAAAATCACTTACATCCTTTCTTCATATCTTCTGAGCCTTGGTGCACAAACACTGTTTTTTCATATGCTCTGCTCTTAAGTTACTAAACTGGAGTGCAAAAGTGGAGGATATTTTGCTATGTGTTTCTGTCTCTAGCTGAGTTAGATATTCATCAACTTTCTTCAGGGCTTTAGGCTTGTCAGGAAAGATCCATGAAAGCCACAAGCCAAGTGGATCTTCAACATTATCGATGCTCTTAGCTAATGTGTGATAATGTGAGCCATGGGCTTTGGACGGCAGATGTGATGGACTTCAGAACTAGTTTCTACAAGCTGTGGGCAAGTTTGTAAAAATAGCAAAAACCAGGTTCTTCTTGTGCCTTGCCTGGGTAGCTGCTGGGGGCCCTCAGGTCACTGGACAGTCCCCACTGGGGCAGACTGATGCAGGCAATTCCGTCTTCGGATGTGGCCAGTCTGTCTGTCAGCTCCTGGGCCCTATTAATAATGTCAATTACTTCTGACATTTTAATTTTTTTATTTTTACTTCTCCTCAGAAAGTGCCAGTTTGACAAATCATAACTTTTACCTGCACCGATTAATTTCGCATGCCTTATATGAATTTCTCACTGTGAAAAAAAAATTGCTTTTTTAATATTACATGTCTTCCGAATGAGAAGGTTCCAGTCCTGAGGTCATGACAACTTCCAGTTTCTAAATACAAGCTAAAAGATAGCAATAAATCCAGTGTGAATTGATAGAGGTCAAAATGAAACACCAAGGTCTGTACCATAATTACCAAAATAAGGTATTTTTTCCTGGCTACATTTAGCATTTTTTTTTCCCTCCTCCATCTTCTCAGATCCCATAGCCTTTGCAGACATTGCCATTTTGGCCCAAATCATGCAAGGAAGCACACTGAAGGATGGGAAAAATCCTCCCTGCTCTGGTTTCATTATGAATCAAGGGAAGAGAGGTCCCCAGAAGTATCATTATGTTCCCAAACAGGGTTCTATATTTCACTATACATACCCTACAATAACTCTGCTTAATCTAAATCCACAGAGTAATTCCAGGATAAAGGTAGCATAAGCACAAAGGAGGAACTGACCAAATTATGCTGAAGCAATTAAAACCAAGCAGTCAGTCATGATAAAGCCATATATGCCTCTGAGCATCATGTCAGTTTTTGGCAGTGATGTAGACACCGGTGCCTCCAAAACACCTGCGATGGGTGCCAAGAGGTGCTAGGCACTGAGCACCGCTGGGCAGAGCCCTTGCAGAGCCCCAAGACATGCATGAGCACAGTGCCAGCACTGGCCATCCTGTCCCATCCACCCTCCTAATCACAGTCTCGTGCATTTGTCCTGTGGTCTGTTTAGGATAAAGTTGCCCTTTTCCAAGCTGTTTTGTTGCATGCTGCTGGTCTTCATCCTAGAAGTTACAGTGGTTCAGTGTTGGACTAAGATACTTATTTTTTTTCTCTCTCCTATACACTGTGCAAGCTGATAATTTATCTTTATGGGGACTTTTCATGGGACATGTTATAGATTTAAGAGGGCAGTGATTATATTCAACCTGGCATAAATAATCCCACTTCAACCCCAGAAAAGAACTGTAACAGTTCTGTTAGAGTTGTATGTCTTCTCATGTTTGTCACTGACATTGGGCATTTGAGCCTTCAATAAATATTACCAAAGACAGCAGAGACGAGGTTGCTGTCCCCAGCACACTATTCCCTGGCCTGGCTTCTCCAGCTGCACGTAAAGTGCACAGCTCCCCTCCCCCAGCAACCTCTCTTTGTGTCCTGACTCCTCTCCAGAGCTGCAAACACAGCAAGCAGAGTCCCGACAGCTGAGGGACCTCTACAAGGAAACACCCTGCCTCTCCTCAGACTGCATGTAGGGGTTAAGTGATGACAGAAAAGCAACGTTTGCATGCATGTCCATGCCAACATCTGTCCTGGTTTCGGCTGGGACAGAGTTAATTTTCTTCCTAGTAGCTGACATAGTGCTGTGTTTTGGATTTAGTTTGAGAATAAGGTTGATACCACACTGATGTTTTAGTTGTTGATAAGAAGTGCTTATACTAGTCAAGGATTATTTCAGCTTCCCATGCTCTGCCGGGTGCACAAGAAACTGAGAGGGGGCACAGCCAAGTTAGTTGATCCAAACTGACCAATATTCTATACCATATGACGTCATGCTCAGAACATAAACTGGGAGAAGTTGGCCAAGAGGCTGCAATCACTGCTTGGAAACCGGCTAGGTATTGGTCAGCAGGTGGTAAGCAACTGCATTGTGCATCACTTGTTTTGTATATTATTTTCTTTTTTTTCCCCTTCCTTTTCTGTCCTATCAAACTGTCTTTATCTCAACCCACAAATTCTACTTTTTTTTCCCAATTCTTTCCCTCATCCCACTAGGGAGGGGGAGAGAGAGAAAACAGCTGTGTGGTGTTTAGCTGCCTGACGGGTTAAACTACAACAGTATCTGTGCACAAACCATCCCTTGCACTGCCCTGGCAGCCAGGCTGCTCCTGGCAGCTTTGTTGATAGCTCAGGTCATGCAGCATTCACAACTTTGCTTCCCCAGCCCAGAGAGCCCTGCATCTGCTGGGCATGGTTGCCTTTCCAGTGCTGGCCATGCAAGAAATAGTCTTGATTGTGAGCAACAGTCCAGTATGTCTGCACGCAGACACCTCACCATTGCAAGGGCAGGAAAACAGAAAGGAAGAAATGCCTGAACTCGTGCAATGTCCTGCTGTTCCCTTTCTGTGCTGCTGTTCAAAAACTTGGTAAGTTTTTCAAGTCGTCAATAGAAGGAATATTAAATGATCAAATCATGGTGATGCTCCTTTGCTTTCTGGGCTAGGTCGGCAGTGCTGTTCATTTTCTCAGCAACACCATTTTGGCTGCACAGTACAGTCCAGCCAGGTTAGGAGTTGCCTCTGGGGTCCCAATCAGACCAAATGCTGAAGCACAGCTTGTGAAAGGCTCCTAGGGATCTGTATACTGATGGGGAAACCTTGCCTGCATCCCTAATGTACATCAGGAACAGCAGAAATTATGAGGTTTGTGCCAGCCAAGCTCATACTGGAGGGAGTGTGAACACATCATGTTTCCTATGAGTTGAGTTCTCTTCAGGACTGTGTAACCCCATTAACCTGAATAAATGACCCTGTCTGCTCTCTCCATCTTGCCCACTCACCAGTAAAACATGCTGTAATGAGGCCTGGGAGTACATGGGCTGCATACCTTACCAGACCTGCTGGTGGATTTCACAGCCATTTTCCAGTTGCCTCTTCTTTATATTTGGTGACCATCATCTCAGAGCAAACCCAACCTATAAAGCACCATTTATTCTGCAGTACAGAGCATTGCAGTCCACACTTGCATTTGGGGCTGAACAGACCATCATGAGCTATGAAACAAGGAGACCAACCTAAAAAACAAATGTAGTTTGGCTAAATATAGCAGTTGAGAGCCTGCTTTCCATCTATCTTAGCTTTGCCTGGTGCTAGACAGCAGTATTAGAAGGTCTGTTTGCTGCCTTGTTATTATTTTTTATTAACTGTCATCTGCAGTGTCAAGGATGCCTCAAGTTTCTGGTAGCTCTTGGTCTCCCTGGTAAAGCTTTTATTAATTATTAGTGTCCTTCCTGCATTTCAGGAACACATCTCACCTTCTAATCCACTTCTCCCAGCATTCTCAAAACATTTGTAACTGTTAAGTAAAAAATTGGTTTCCTTTGGCTAAAGGCTTTCAGGAGACATTCAGCAGCAGAGCTGCATGGCCTGTTCATTTACTTTGCTCAGGTTTCTGCTGCCTGATCTAATTCAGAAGCAACTTAAAGATCGGTTCTCCAGGCAGTGATGCTGCCCACAGCTGTTTGCGAAAATGGGTAGAAGAGCAGTGGGTCGAATTCAATCTGTTTTGTGAAGCAGACAGGACAGGTTATTTTTGCTAGATGTTGGCTTTCCCTCACTCCATAATCCTTCTGTGCTTGCTGGGTGTCAGGTTTATCATTATTGTCAAAAAGCAACAGCCTATGATCCAGGTCTGTGAAGTTGCTTTGCTGGCACCTCACATGGCATGAGCTTTAGCTCTGGAACAGCTAACGTAGATCAAAGTCCCCTCATATACCTGCTTGGTGCGTGCCTGGATCAAGACGTAAATACGGCTTACCTGGCACAGCCAGATGCAGGAGCCACTGTCCCCCGAGGGTCCCAGCACATCCCCCTGCGGTGCAGAACCCTCTGCCCCCCCCCACCCCCCTGATCTTGTGGGGGAAAGAATGAAGGCCATTTTTTTTTGCAAAACACGTGGTTCTGGCACACCCCACATATTGACCTGCCATGAAGACCCCTTGTTTTGCTCTCGTCAGTCAAACAGGAGGGGAACAGGGCTGCCTAAAATCCACTGCCTGCAGCAGGACTCACAAGCATCACCAGCCGAGAGCACGTTTCACCTCATCCCACTGACAGATTTACTCTGGGGAGATTAATCCATTGGAAACTCCATATATGTGGTGTAGGCTGAAGGTGCTCACTCCCAAACAGGACTTCCCAGCTTTAGCCCTAATTAAATCTTGTGAGTTTGCTTTGAGAGGCTGTTGCAGACCTCACATCGAAGGTCAAGACGTTGCAGACCTATTTATGTATGCACTTTGATTGGGATCAGACCGGGAGCCTGTTGTCAAGACCTGGGAGCTTTAAAACTAGGCAAAATAAATCATTAGATCCTGTTAATTTGTACTTCAGCCTGAAAGCATTCTCTAATTAAAAAAAAAAAAAAAAAAAAAAAAAAAAAAAAACAACAACAAAACCAACCACCATTTCTCCATGTTTTAGTTAAACTATTTAAAGTAAATTGAATGGGCCCAGGATTAATATTCCTACTGTGTTTTCTGCAGAGGTGTTACTGCAATTTACCTATTGGGTGTCTATTTCTCTTAGCCCAATTTAATAACCACTATATCCCAGCTGCAAAGTGAAATCAGTGTAGAGGCAAAGCCAATGATCCACTCCCCTGCTTAAACCGTCACTCCAGAGAGTTAAAGTCTGTGTCTAGTAAAGGACAGCACCAACCTCATCAGGTCGTGAGATCTAGCAGGTCTACATCTCCATGTTTGTTCTTGTATATCCAGGACTCTAGAAGAGGATTTCTTCACAGGCCAGCTGTCAGCAGCATTTTCCATCACCAGCCCCAACAGTGTCTTCATGGGTTTGTTTTAGAAATGTGCTGGGTACACCAACTCATGTCCCAGGAATCCCGTGTCTGTGTAGCCAGAAGGTTTAATGGATGCTCTAAACCCACACTGGGTACAGGTGGGGTCATGGCAAGCAAAGCTAATACCATCTCTGGGGCACCAGTGAGGGACCATGGGAGGAAACGTGGTGAGCACTGAGCACGTAGGACTCATCAGGTGTACCCATCCCTCGCCTGGTCCCTGCTCTGTAGGCATGCCCTAGTAAGCAGTCGGGTGTGATCTGGGACAACCCTATATTTTAGCTTGTCAGATGTTAGTTTGCTGAGTAACTCTGAGACCTGAAGTAGCATGTGACAGTGTGGATGTCTGAGCCATTGGCAGCAGCTATAATCAGATGTGGAGGTGTGCAGGGAGCAGGACAGCACATGGGGAAAGCAGCAAACCATCATCCTTGCCAGGAAGACAAGTGTAAAAGAGCTTAGCTTTACTCTCACTGAATGAACAACAAGTAGCAATAGGGGTGACGAAGTAATAAAGAAATAAAAAGTAGCAGCACTAGTATTTAGAAAATGGTATTTGAAGCATCCCAACCATTGGGACAAAGGGACAAGTGGGACCTTCCCAGACAGAGCGGGAGAGGGGTGCAGGGCACTCAGGCTGGCTGTGAGCTCCTGGTTCTGGGCTGTGTAGCTCTGCAGCAGCTTTGCAAATGATTTTCAGTATTGTTTGTTGCCTTATTCCAGTGGTTCAGATGTAGAGTGTCCAGGGAAAGGGCTGTGTGCACCAGTGCACTATATAGTACTGAGCCAGCAGCTCAGAGCTATCAGTGCAGCCTGCAAGCAGCAGGATGGAGTGAGGAACCCATCTCCATCCCCACTGTGCAGGCCAAAGGTGATTTTTTTTCATTATATTTAGCATTGGACTGAGTTGTGTGGTTTTTTAAGATGAAATGTTATTTTCCACATGGGAAAATGCCAAGCTGTCAAAACCTGAACTGGTCCCTGGTTGTGCATGAGTTGTGAGTTGGTTGGGAGTTGTGGATGATATGGATGGGGATGGGGGGCAGGCAGGGGTGTCAGCGGGGAGCTGGGGAGGGCACCCCAGCATTTCTTGTGCTCACCAGGCACATTGTCCACAGTGAGCTGTTCTGCCCTCCTCGAGGTGGACAGCTTCTTGCCTCTGGTACATGGCAGGCTCAGGACTGCCTCCAAAACATTTCTAGAAGGTTAACAAGTAGTTGGTGGGCATTTATGTTCTCAGAGCATCCATTCTGTCTTCTGTTTTTATTTATTCTTTCTCCTTCTTGTCTGCACAGTCAGACAGGTTTCATACACTGAGCACCAGCCTGGGCCACCCAGTCCTCCTTGCCCTGCTCCCCAGCCCCAAGGAGCACCCAGTATCAGTCACACTTATCCCAAGCACTGTGGAGGGGAATGCAGGACTTTCTTGCATTTTCCTGACAGACACACAGGGGAGAGCTCACATGTTCTCATCCCATACACCCCTTTGCAGAGACCGCTGCTCTTTGGTATGGTCTTGTTCCACCCAGACAAGCTGGTAAAGGAGGTTGTTTTGGCCTACACACAGAACAGTTTGTAATCTACAGACATTGTTGCCCCTCACAGAGCTGCAGGCATCCCAGCAGTGCTCCTCAACAGTTCCACGTGGGCTATGGGGTGGCTGGAGGGGCACACAGAGGGGTAACCACGGGCCAGGTTAGTTTTGAATGACACATCATTTCACAGTGCAAACTTAGGCCAGGCATTTTAGGTTAAGGGTGTTGTGAATACGCATTTAAATCTGATTGTAATTTATCAGTGTGTGTATGATTCCCTGCTGACAAAGCTGCCAGGAAGAATGGAGCAATCTCCCGTTAGCCAGCACAATAACAAGCCCGTTACTATGGAAATGAGCTTGTTACCCCTTCCTGCTCCCTGGCAAGCAAGGTGCTCTGGTGCAGCATCAGGGAAGCTGGCTGTTCCTGAAGGCTACGTAAGCAAATGGTACCTGGATGACAGTCACCCTAAGCCCAGGGTGGGGTGAAAAAGCTGTCATAAGTGGCTGTGTGCTGGGATAGCTGCAGGGCTGGGTAGCCTAGGGCACATCCCACTGACAGGGAGACAGCTCGAGCAAGCAGACAGGCACTTGTGGTGTCACACAGCCCCAGCCACCATGTGGGTAAGCATGTAAGTTTATTTCTATAGGGGCATGGGTTCCTGCGGGGCTCCTTGAGCCTGCATGTTCCTGGCACTGGGAGTACACATGTACAGATGGGGCCAAGCATACTCTCTGTGAGTGACAGGAGAGTGGGACGAAGAAACACCCTGTGGGTGCACTGGCTGCTAGCACCAAGGGCAAACAAGGTGCTCAGACCTGGGCTCCAACCCCTGGCAGGATAGGACCACACCTTTCTGCAACAGCAGAGCTGTGCAACATCATCTCCTGGAGGAGATGATCTGTCGATGGATGGAACACTGCTTCCTCTTAAAGACTAGTAGAAGCTGCCAAGGCTGAACTTTTATCTGCTGTCCTGCAAAAAGCCCCTCCTCTGCCTATGTGCTGGGATGATGACACAGCCCTGCACAGTGGCCATTCAGCAGAGAGGACGCCCAGGCCCTTGAGCTCGTCTTAGCAGGGTGACAGTGTACTCTGAGTACCCTGCCAGGCTGTCTGCCTGCAATGGGCACCCCAAAGGAAAGGTGCTGTTTGCTCCACTCCCACAACCACCCCAGTTTAGGGTGAGGACATTTGTTTGCTTCTCTGATGATGTACCCTACAAGGGGAACTGATAGCACAGAGGGGCAGGTGGCTCTCTTTGGTCTTTGCTGAGGAGTATCATACTTCAGCCCACTCATAGGAGGCTTTTGCCAGCAGCAGAGGCACACAACTAAACGGGGAGAAGGTGGGGGGGAATTATTGCACTGGGTGCAGGAAGAAGCACATGCTCTCCCCTCTCCTGCCTGCCTGCCTGCCATGGAATGGCAGCAAGCTGGGACAAGGCTACTGTCAGCAGGGCAATCTGCGACCTCCACAGATGGCTGGGGATGGTCCTCAGATAGAGAAAGTGCTTGTGCACACATGGAAGCGGCCTCAGGCCCTGCCACAGCCCACAGAGCAGCCCTGAGTGACCTCTGCATGCTTCACCCTGGGCCATAAATGCAAGTGCACTGGCATGGAGCAAATGGTGGAAGGACAAAAAGTAGTAGTGATGGGGAAAAGAAAAAGGAACCCCTCCATCTTCAGCTTATAGCACATAGTCAGCCAGCCTTAACAGGGACATGTGCACGGAGCAGAGCAAAACCTATCTGTCTTCTGTGCTTTAGTTGCCAGTGCTGTAAGACTCCTACCCCTCCTTCAGAGGATGTGTGGGCCAGCAAGGCAGGGGGGCAGGTAGAGGAAATTAGCTTTGCTGTAATGGTAGTCATGATCAGGGGGAAGACAGGAAAAAATCATTGCTGCTTTAAAACCAGGAGCATGTTACAGGCTGCAAAATTACTTTGTCCCTCTGTCCCGGGGGAGCCATGAGAGTTGCTCCAGATCTCGGGCTGGCAAATGTTCTCTCTTTAGTGGCTTGTTTTCTTTGATAGAAAAATAGATAATGAGAAACATTCAGATTTGGAGGGGGTATATGTCTGGACATTTAGAAAATTTTTCATATGTTCCCACATTTTTTTATATATATATATATAAAATATACACACACATACATATACACACACTTTTTATACTTTAGACTTTATTTTATATATAAATAAGACAATACTTTATATCCATATAAATATATAAATATAAAAGCTCTCCAAGGAGCTTCTACAGTGGGGGCCTGCCACAGTGCTGTGGATTGAAACCACACTCGCTGCCACTTAGGCACAAGTAATGAGTCCTTCAGCCTTCACAGCACAGAAGATCCCATCTGCAAACACATCTTCACTTGCAGGAGCTCACTCCCTTTCTGCATGGTCTCCCTGCCCCTCCAGACTCCTGGCTTCTCCACCATATGCAGTTTTCCTCCTGTTATAAAATTTCCAGGGCTGAGCTTATCTGGGAGATACAATCGGTACAAAATGGCCATTCATCCAGTCCCCAGGCAGAGATGGGAATACATTAGATTTTGTGTGGAGTACACTGGGGCTGTGCACTTTAATATATGGCCAACACAAAACACTTGTCATATGGAAAAGTCCCAGATTGGTAGTTTATGAGCTCAAAGCCCATCTGGCTCAAGGAACAGCTGCGCAGTCATCTGCAAGCGCTCACAGAGCCCCTAAATTCAGAGCCGTGAAAACCCAATGCTGACTGTAGTTAGCACAGCACAAAGCCCAGCTGCTCCACAAAGAGTCCGAGTAGTTTCTGGGCCACTGTTGTGGCAGTCAGCTGTGAGTGTGCGCAGAGCCAGCCTGCATTTGCCTTGCAGGTATTCAAGACACTTGTGGCCTGACATGCAATAGGTCTGAGAACAAAACAAGGGTGTTATCTCATTATTCAGAGATTATCAAGGGCTGCCCCAAACAAGAAATCTATGAAACGTAGAAGTGGTGCTCAGGGACATGGTTTAGTGGTGGAATTGTCACTGTTAGACCAATGTTTGGGCTTGATGATCTTCAGGGCCTTTTCCAACCTAAATGATTCTATGATTCTATGAAGCTTTTGGTTTTGCAGACCTGATTTTCAAAAGTACCAGGCAAAAGTCTGCTCTCCTGCTGCTGTTTCAGTCTCCACTTGGGGCCCTCAAAAGCCCAAGATGACCTTTTTAGATGGGTTGCATGGGAAACCTGTGCCAAATAGGCTCTGGAAAAATAAGTATCCAAGTGGTCTCCTAGGTAAAGCCATCTCTGCCAAAGGAGCCAGTCCTGCCTCTTGTTGAGAAGAGCATTTTTATTTGTGTGGCTTCTAAAGATCTTGCAGGTCACCAGAGTGGCCCCACTCACATTGCTGCAGGGTCCCAGCCTGGAATCATCCCATCTGCATGGCAGTGAGGCCAACTTAGGATTCAAGAGAGGAGCCTCCCACTCTTTTTTTAAAAGCAGAGCTGATATTAAAGGAAATTATCATAAGTAACATTTCAGCATTTAACTCTTCAAGGAAATAAGCTCTTCCCATAGGGTCATTTCCCTGCATAGGGCAAAAGGAGTAAGACACAGAAGTATCTGAAAAAGGTACCAGGAGTGAAACTAGTGCTCTGCAGGCATGGCAGCTGTCAACAAGTTGCAAATTTTGGAAACTCGTGGTAGGAAGACTGAAAGAACTGGTAGGGACTCTGCTTTCATGCCCAACAGGAAATATAAATCAAGGAGGAGTCAGGAAGCTACAGGCTGCATTGGATCAGGTCCACTTTCTCTTCCAGATGTCTCTTAGGACAACGTCCTCCAACTACAGGAGATGTTTCTGCTGGGGAAAATTAGTGAGGTCCATCAGAAGCTGTGGTGGACAATTGCTTTCCATGGAAGCCAAACACAGCTGTACAAGTACACATTTTCAGTCAGGACATTCATTGCATCACTTGAGGCATTTGAGCCTCAGCATTAGGCACAGTTTTTTCTATATCACTGCTTACAGTGTATTCCAAGACCACCAGTTCAGAAGCAGTGTCATTGATTTCTTCTGATTACAAATCATATATAAAGTTTCAGCTTGCAACAGTCACAGTTTTCCTCTCAGTGAACTAATAAAAGTTAAGAGTTTCTCCCTGGTTACTGTAATTACAAAAACAAAAAGCCAGAGTAATTGAGAAGTGCATCAGGGAAACTGCCAGATTGGAGAGCAATGATAATAGAAGAAATTACCTTGGAGCCCAAGCCCAATGCAAAGTCTTGTCTCTGGCTGCACCAAGTTTGAGCCCATTCTGCACAAACTCCTGTGCTGATAAATACCTAACAGAGGACATGCCTCCTGCGTGAAAGTACCTGAGCGTACAGCAAAGCAGGAGCAATGACCATTGCCAACAGGCCAAACAATGCATGGGCAACAAGGATGATTTTTAACCCCATCTGAGATGGCTCCTCTTCCTAAAAGGAAAAAAAAATTTAAAAAAAAATTGATGAGATGGGATGGGGTAACCACATGCAGACATGCTGCTCCTGTTGATATGAAATGACCAATAGGATGAAATTATGGGTTTGGCATATGGGTGGACTTGGGAAGATGCTGGGGCTTCAATTCAGGTTTAAGTTTCCCCAAGACAATGACCCCAAAGGAATGCAGGATTGGGTGGTAGGTGAGAAATCATTGCTTTTATCTCCATGGCACCGATATGCAATCAGTGCTGCAGGAAGCTGACCAGGAGGGCTGCAAACCCTGGGCAGCCTCAAGGCACTCTGCAGACCTCCGCCAACAACACCTCCTGACACTGCTGTAAGGCAACCATATGGATTAACCCCCATCTCCACATCTCTAGTTGCCAAGAGAAACACTTTTCATAATCATGCCAGTTGTGAAGTACACAGCTGTGCGATTTTACTTGCTCTTTTAACATTAAAGAAAGCAGAATACAGACTGTGAGATTTCCTCATGCACAACAATGCAGGCTGGAAATTTGTGACTAAATACAGGGGGGATTTGCAATCCAGCTTTGAATGGTGCAACAAGGAGCCACTGGTGACAATTGTGTGCTCGCTATTTTTAGCTGGGTGGCATGAACATTGAATCCCTGAAGAACAAGGACAGCAGCAAAACCACCAAACCCACCAGGCTTGCTTTTCAGAGAACTCATCTGAGGCAAAAACGAGAACTTTGGCTTTTGCCCCTGCTGTCCACTTTTCCACAGATTTTCTGCACCAGGTTTTTAACTGTTGCAGGAAATAAACAAATCAATAGAATTGTAGAAATCAGCACTTCTAAGGATAGATGGATAAATATATGTATGTGTGCAAATCTGCCTATACACACAGAGATACGCATAAATATTTCAGGGTCCAGATTTAATCAAAGTGCCATTATTTGTCTTAGTTAACCACTTTGAGGATTAATTATTTTGCATCTGTGCAATGAGGTGTGCAGCAGTGGTCAGGGAAGATGACCTTAGATAACACACCGAGCGGCTCAGAACTGATAAGATTTGTCCTTATCAGGCTGGGGGGGAAAGGAGTGGGGATTTCTTGCTGTTCTGTTTCTGAAATGCCAGCTATGCAATCTGATCACACACTATCGCCACACTCTCAATTGCAGAAGCAGGCACAAGTTTTCATCACCTTTCCTCCACTGCAGCGTTAAGCCAGAGGGGTCTGTCCTTTCTGAGGTTTCTCAAAGGTGGGTAGTTTAGAAGAGGGTGTACAAGTCCTGGTGCTCACTGTTTGCTGTAGGCAAGACTGTGTTTTGAGCTATAAGGCCTGAGAGTTCAACGTGCTGTTCACAGGATGATATCTGAAGCACAGGGGGAGACTCGGAGTGACTCAGAGCATTTCTGTCCGTATTGACTGCACCAATGGCTCAGAGAGACTGGTCTCCTCACCTGGCACTGCAAGTCAGCAAGTGTGCGTGCTCTCTCTTCTGTACTGTTAGCAGATATTAATACCACAAACCTTACATATGTGCAAAGTTCCTCTGCTGCAAAATGTGCATTTCTTTGTATTCTGCAGGAATCATCTGGTTTTAATATCTGGTGTGTGTAAGAACAACATTTACCTACTGCATCTACAGCAGAAGTCAGCTAAGAGGGAAATACTCTCTGCTTGTGCTCTCCACACAGGCACAACTGGAGAGTTAGAAGGGAAAAAGGGGCAGAATCAAAACTGTGACTCATGGCAAGGTGTAAGAGCTACCAGGGGAGTCTCTCGGGATTTTATCTCTCTTGGGTTGGCCAGGACTGATACCAGCTTGCTGCATGTCCAGCCTGGAAGACCATCCCTGGCATAGGGCTACGTTTCTCTACTGTTCTACCGACATTAACTAAGCTGGTAAGAGTTCTAGCAACATCCATTTGCAACATTCACACTGTTAGTGTTAAATGAACCCAAAAGAACAAAATTTGCAAAGTTATATTGAGGTGTTGAAATGTGGTTGAAAAGAAAACACAAGTAGGGAACTGCATCATGCCCACATGCCTCTCTTCCTCTGAGTACCGTGCTTATTACCAGTGGCTGAGTCTAACTCGGTCCTCCTCCCACAGTTCGACATGCAGAGGATAACACTGGAAGAACTGAAACACATCCTCTACCATGCCTTCCGGGACCACTTAACGATGAAGGACATCGAGAACATCATTATCAATGAAGAGGAGAGTTTAAATGAAAACTCTGGCAACTGTCAAACAGAGTTTGAAGGTAAGAGAGAAAGTTTCTGCACAATTATTCTAGTAACTAGAGATAGGCCAAGAGGAAATGGCCTCAAGTTGCGCCAGGGGAGGTTTAGATTGGATATTAGGAAAAATTCCTTTACTGAAAGAGTCATCAAGCATTGGAACAGGCTGTCCAGAGAGGTGGTGGAGTCACCATCCCTGGAGGTGTTCAAAAAAAGTGTAGATATGGCACTTCAGGACATGGTTTAGTAGGCATTGTGGTGTTGGGTTGATGGTTGGACTAGATGATCTTAGAGGTCTTTTCCAACCTTATTAATTCTATGATTCTATGATTCTATTCTCTTTCTGCTTCATCTGTAAAACTCAGTCTGATCTGTGACATGAAATGAGCAAGCGCACAGTTAGCATGGAATTTTTTGAGAGTAAGTAGTAATGACATACCTATAGAGCTCAAGACCTGCCTTTAGCCTTATTCCATGTGGTCTTAAGTAGAGCTGATCCTGTTTCAGACAGGGGGGTGAACTAGTGGGTGTTTTGCCTTATGGCCCTCCTTTCTCTGGTGGGATTCAGCCAGAGGGATGTGCAGCCCATGCTGAGGTGAGTGTCTAAGACAGACTGAATTTCCCTATAGAAAGATGCATATCTCAGCCTATCATGGAAAGACTTTATTGGCACTGGGTCCTGCTTTAGCAAGCTGTGTTAGGCTCCACCAGTTTTATGTTGTCCTTCCACAAACAGAAAAGTTGTTCTGCTCTGGGCTCCCAGGGAACAGCTGGGGAGAGTCCTCTCTCTGCATTGTAACACCAGCAATGAGCAGAGACAGTGCATCTGCACCCTACTGACCTACACACCTCTTGTTCTGCACTGTTGGGATTGCTGGTGTAGAGCTGCTGTATGCTACACAGGTACACCCCAGAACAATTAATCTCAACACGTGAGAGTGTCTGCCGGATCAAGATCTAAGCAATCCTCGAAGGTAGCTAGAGAAAGGGAAACATGTTGCTTCAGCGGCTGTTGCTTAACACAACATCCTCTCAGCAGTGCCGGAAGACCATTGAGTAAGTGATCAGCAACTGGGATCAGACACAAGCTCAACTTTTACAGTGGATTTTGCACTTTGAATGGAGGTAACACTGGCAAGAACATTCCCCACTTTAAGCCACCTTGGGAGAAGGACTTTCTTGGCCAGAGGAACTTGTGCTGCTCCAAAACGTTGCTGGTTGGAACAACTAAACATCTCAAGTGCAGAAAAGTCTGAGGAGATACCTACAGAGAATCTCGGGGTTTGTGCATATCACCCTGGGACAGCTACTGTGCTTTCCCACCCACAGAAATGCCACTTTATATAGGTCATTTTGGGGAAAATCCTGATACTCTAAGGAGTCAAATAGCCTCTGAAAGGGCAGCAGGCAGACACACTGAAGAGTCTTTAAAACAAAGAAAAGGATAAAAATATTAGCACAATTCTTAGCCTGGCTAAATAATGGGATTCAGAAGCTATATCCACCACACTCACCCTCTGCTAAATACTGCGGAAAAGATGTAGAAGAGCACAGCTGAATTTTAAAAAGTCTGCAGGAGGGAGGCAAGCAGTAACACTCTTCAAATCAGGCCAAGCAACATTTTTTTTTTGTTCCTTCTAGAGAGCAGCAGGGAGAAAGAGATGCTTACTTACATGAATGGAGTTGTTAGTCCCCACTGACCTGCTGATTTGGTGGAGACATGCACCAGCTGTCACCACGGTGAGAGGCATGCAGGCTTCTTTCAGCTGCGGTACTTGAGTGAACTATCCCAGTCACAAAAGAAAAAAAAAAAAGGGTCCGAAAACCTAAATGCTCAGCATCTCATTTTGGAAGTCCCAGCTTCCAAAAGTACAGCAAGAACAGCTTTTGTCGTGGGATGTTGGCATTGCTGGTGCTAGGCAGAACCTAGAAGCAAAACAGACCCTTTTTTAGATGTTGTTAGAAATACACACACACACATACACAAATCCACCAGAGAATAAAAATCAACTGAACACTGTCAACAAAGATGCAAAGTCTTGCTTCAAGTCCCAGAGGAAGGGGATGGTTCACGTCCAAGGCAGTTCTGACATGAACATTTGTCTCAGGAAAGGCAGGTTGAGAGCAGGTTGCATCCCTGCAGCTCTCTGGGATAACGTGCCGTTACCTGAATCACCTACTTGTGCGCCGGTGTTCCCGTTTCCCAAGCACTAAGATCCCTACAGAGCTCAAAAGCAGGAATTATAGGGCCTCATGGCATGGACCAATGGCACTAAGGGAGAGCTGTCATGAAGGCTGGATAGCAGCCATGAAGGTTGGACAGCATCTCAACCTAGATTTAAATGGCTGTACAAAAGTGTTTCCATGTAAGTCAGTCAACCTTTACTCACTTCTTAATTAGTGGAGTGAAGGAGATGCTTTTTGGGTATAATTGCTCAAGCTTTTTTTAGGTGCTACCTTGGGATCAGATGAATTGCACCTTAAGAAGCATCTATTTCTTTCAACTGTAAAGGTAGCCTAAGGGGACAAGCTTAGAGGCTCACTTCTATATTTAATGTACGTTTCATCCACCCCATACAAGTGCCTTTAATTATGGTTAGGAGTGCAGCCAAGATGAACCCTGATGGTTTTAACTGAGATTTGGGAATGGCTCCTAAGGGAAGAGACCTAGCAGATACATTCAGTAGTGCCTTGCTGAAATGAAGGATCTGCACTTACTGTTACCTCACCATCTAAAAGAAGCCCTGAAACCCTTCTCCATCCTGTGGACAGAGACATCCCCCCTTCTCCACACCTGGAGTTAGCTTGCTCAGCCCAGCCAGGTGCTAAACAGCACTGTACAGGACACATTGCCATCGGTACAAATATGTACAAATTTCTGTCATTCTCACAATTTTGCCGTTTTGGCTTCTTGTCATAACAAGGTCTTCACAGCTATGTGATATTCTTCTTATATCGATGTGGGCAATACACCTTATCTCTCTCCCACACTCATATACACACACAAAACCACACATGCTTTAAACCAAATACAACATTCATATCATGGTCAGGGATGAGTCCAGGACTTTGTTCAGTTCACTCTGAACATGAGAGTCATTTGCAAGACGTCAGATCTAGGCTTACATTACAACTTTCCCTCCTACACATTTCTAGGGGTTTTCATTTGCCTTATGAAAATGCCCAACTCCTTAGTACAACCAGCCCACACCAGCCCCAACATAAAGAATACAACCAAAAGGGAGGCACGGTTATGTCTTCAGCCTTTCTTTCAATTTTTATTAATGCTTAGGGCAGGAGAATAAAGCTGAGAGCCAAGAATAGTGAGTGTTTTTATGAGAAGAGACACAAGAAAATGACAACTCTTTGCAGTGACGTTGTACTAACAAAAATTTGTAGTACAAAAATCATTTGTCTGGCAGTTCCCTTTATCCAACACTCACGACATTAGGCTCGTGGCAAACAAGAATGCCAGCTGTTTACAGTGACTAGTGCTGTCTGCCATGGGTATTACATCCTCAGCCCTGATACTCAAATTAACTGGATGTACAAAAGCTGCTGCAGCTCCTCTCCCTGTTCCCTCCAGACAAGCACTAGGAGCATTCGCTCCACAGCTAAGGGTTTGGGAATGAAAAACTGTCCTCTTAAAATGAAAATAACTCCAGCCAGCCAGAGAAATCAAATATCACTCACCTTTGGCAGGGTTATGACAGAAGCCACTATAAATACACTGTAGCTATTCATGTTAGCAGGCCTTTTTCTGCAGGCAAGAAGACTCTCAGCACTTATTCTGACCATCTCAAAACCACTGATGGCATCATGACCAGCCTGGCAGCCACAGCCAGTGGGCTGATGCACCCTGAAATGAGCTTGACCCATTAACCCCATGTCCTGGTGGAGAAGTTATAGCAATGGTAGCTCTGTCTCTGCCACTTAGTGACACCATGATGAGTCCTCCTTGCCAGCATGTTCCCTGCATGTTGAGAAGATGAAGGATGACCCACTCTCGATTTGCCTTTTCTTCTTGAGATCTCATTTACATTGGACAGCCTGGGAGTTGTCCCCCCAGCTAAAAAAGAGTCTGGGGCATCTCCAGAGGAGCTTCAGGCTCTGACCATATTCAAGGAACCAGCTCACATAGCCTGGGAGTTGTCCCCCCAGCTAAAAAAGAGTCTGGGGCATCTCCAGAGGAGCTTCAGGCTCTGACCATATTCAAGGAACCAGCTCACATAGCCTGGGAGTTGTCCCCCCAGCTAAAAAAGAGTCTGGGGCATCTCCAGAGGAGCTTCAGGCTCTGACCATATTCAAGGAACCAGCTCACATCCAAACTCCTGCATGTCCCATGGGTATTAAAAAATCCTGCTGGCAACCAAATGCAAAACAGATTGTTTTTTTCAAAACAGACTTGTGACAATGCCAGCTATGGAAACCAGTGGGAAAAAGCACAGATGCCATACTCAAAGGATCTATGACTTTGGAGAAAGGAGAGAACTGAGGGCGAAAGCTCACCAGTTAGCAGGGAGGGCAAATGGGTCTTCATATTTAAGAAGGCAATTCACAGGGCAGCATGGAGTCTTGTTTACAGTGCAGAAAGTCAGTAATTTCAGCATCTTTGTCTCCCTGTGGATTGCAAGGGTACAGAGGAACTGTAATACTCATCTTCTTGCTAAAGTAATTCCTGCTTAGCTCCAAACAACAGGAAGAGGGTCTTGCTGGATCTGCAACAACTCTACATTTCAGCACAGACCTTTTCCCTTTCTTCTGAAGTTATTTGGTAGGTTATTTGATTATTTGGTGCACCTTCAGTCAGTAAAGAACAACAACAATAACTTACCTGGATCCTATTGCACTAAAACTCTGTTTTTACTTGATGGTATAACAGAAGACTAAACAAATACAGGAACATTTCTGCAAGAAACACTGAACATGCTTTACTCTCTTCCTTTGAATAGGAGAGTTGCCATCACAAAAAGCCTTGGCCAGTCTTTGACCATTGCTCCCTGTTACTGTAATCAGCATCAGAGCCCCTCTCTGAATGGCAATGCTGACTGATGGCTTATGTCACTGTTTTGTCTGCTGGTTGGGATTGTTTTCAAAGTACAGAAAGAATAGGAAAATAAATAAAGAAATAACTAAAGCTGTGATTTAACAAGCTTTTCAAAGTGCCAGGGCATCATTCACAAAACCAAGGAACCACAGTATTGATTCTGTGTGCATTATAAAAGCGAGCATAGGAATCAAGGAGTAAAGCAGTGCAAGCAGAAAGCAAGTAATATAGGAGAGCTGCCATAAGAGGGATTTCATTATCTGCACAGAATATAGCAAGTCCCTTGGAGTGCTGGTAGTGCAGCGTTTCCCTGCCCTGGGCAGTCTGACTCAAAGTGCTGCCTAACGAGGGCTTCTTGTGCCTCCGGCGCTGAGGTGATGCTGGGGGACCACATAGGAGTTGGGATTAGGACACAGGCATTGCTAAATCCTGGCCAGAGGAGGTGAGGGGGGATGAAACAAGTGTTCAAAATGCAGCATCAAATGTTCCCTGCTCTCTGTGCAATGAGGTTCAATCCTGGATCAGAACAAGGGGTTTTTTCCATATGTTCTAAAAACATTCTCCTGGACTTTTCCAAACATGGGCACTTGGAAACTTTTCCTAATTGCATTGTAGGTTTATTGTAATTCTGAGTTTGTTGTCAACCATCTGAAAGCCTCCCATCATCACAAGTCCATCCATGAGAAAAAGGTGATGGGTACATCCCTTCTCAGGCCAAAACAAGACCATGCATTACTGCCCACAGCACCAGGGCAGAACTATCCTTCCTGTGCATGAGGATCTTCTGGCTTTCTGTGATTATCTTGGAGGACCTTCAAGAACTTTTCAAACAGATTAATCTTCACATTACCCCAATACCACATATTGTTCTGATACTCATAGATAGAGAGGCTAAGACAGATACATGAATCCTCATTGATGAACTTAAAAAAAATTAAAATTAAATAAGTCAAACAAAATCCCAACTCTGTCTGCATTTTAACTGCCACAAATTACTCTCACCTCTTTTGACAATTATTCTGCAAGCATTCATTTGAAAAGGTTCTTAATAAGTCTGATTTTGCTTAGGCACAGAAAACCTAAAGACAGTTTGGAAAAATTACTAACGTACTTTGTGTACTCATAGGAACTAGCACAGTGGTTTTTTAAGTGTTGTAGTGAAGCACATCTTGAATTTCTGCTCATTCCCAGTTGACCTGGATGAGTCTAAGGCATTCACAGAAGACCAGTATTTCCAATTAAAGAACTTTAGAGAGAGCTTAAAAGAAATACAGATAAACTTAAACACACCTACAAGCCCAGAGGAGAGAGAAAGGAGGTCCTGCAGTGTGAGAGGGTGATCTATTCGGAAAATTGGTTTGGAAGCAATGAAAGGTAAGGTGGATTATTTGGAAATGTCCCAGTAGAGAGAAGTAAGACTTGGCTGGCACAGGGGATCTCTGAGGTGTGGACTGGAAGGTTATGCCAAGGTAATAATCAGAGGCAAAGGAGGGTTTCTGAGCTCAGCTGATCCTGGTAGAAAGGAAAAACATTAATTTGGCTGAGCATCTCATCTTTCCCATGTCTTCCCTGCAGTGCACGCCCAGAAGCAGAACAGACAGACCTGTGTACGGAAGAGCCTTATCTGTGCATTTGCCATGGCCTTTATTATAAGCGTGATGTTGATTGCGGCCAACCAGATCCTGCGGAGCGGCATGGAGTAGCCTCTCACCATGACACTGTGAACCAAACTGACCATGCATGCGCATGCCACTGGGTGAGCTTCCCCAGAACCGACTCTCACACGGCAAAGAGACAGAGGCAGGCAGATAAAGCACCATTCAACAAGGAGCCTGAAGCCAGCAATGTAATGTGTCTTGTGAATCAACTACATCCTTTTGGCAGGGACATAAAAGGGCTGTCTTAATGCTTTAAAGGTTTTGTTTCCTAATGCAATAAAAAAAAAATTATACAGGAGTCCAGAATTATTGCTTCAAAACAGCAATGGTAACTTGGAAGAAATTTTCATCCAGCAGCCTGTTTTGCAATTTTAACGAGGCACAGCCTCATGACTTATTGCAGCAGGGCTGTATTTTAACCTAGGGGCCAAATGACTCTTCCACGTAGCTCTCCGCTGGGCCCACATTCCCAGGAAGTTGATCGTAGCATTGCCACAAGCAAGTTCTGTTTGTTTTATTTCATGTACTCCAGCTTCACTTTGATTTTCCCTTATGACCATGCCTTTGAGTTTACGGCATTAGAGGGGAGCTAGAGCGTACTTGTACAGTATTTTCAGAGTAAAAAGAGGAGAATTTGCCAGCATCATACAAAACTTCTATTTTTGCTTCGAAAACACCACTTTGACACAAGACTGTGGGGTAGCATGAGTCCGTTCGCCATTTTTTTCTGACCATGAATCAGTGCTTGAGAAGCACCACCCGTTTTCACACATGGGCATTTCTGAGATTTGTGCACAGTCTTCCAACCGACTCTGCAACCACCAGCGCCAGTTGAAGCTTCCTCTATTTGGTCCTGTCTGTATATTCAACATTTGCTTTCCAGCAGTTTTGCCCTTCTTCTATATTGGCCTTCAATAACCTTATCTGAGATGAAAATCATGAGGAAAGCTCAGAAAGAGCTTTCCTCCCTCTCCTTGCCTGCACAATTTCTATTTATTCCATTTCATGTGCCCTGGTTGTAATCTGCAGTGAAACCTCTGTGTCGGACACCTTCTCATGGGAGAGGTTATATTTTTCACCTGCACAGTAGTGTGTGGTTTTGACTGGTCCGCTGTTCCTGTCCCTCCCAGGAGCTATAACACCACCACCACCACTATCCCATGGGCAGGCTCCAAAGAGGGTAAGCTGAAAAGCACACTGAACCAAGAGAAGAAGGAATCAAACTAGAGCCTACCGCCATGTGTTACATAGTGTGTCAGACTTTCAGATCCTGCAAGTGTTAGTTATTTTTCCTGGAAGAGATTTTAATGAGCAGCAAGGAGAAGATGGAGTGATGCAGACTAGAGACACAACACTTCCCGTGTAAAAGCGCAAGGACTAGGTGAGCCTGGAGCCAGGATTACATTGGAAAGTAGTTTTCCTTTTAAACTTGATACAAATCCTTGCATTTAACTTGGGATGTACTGTGCACCTGTGTGTGACCCCAGGAGAGATCCGGTTTCCTTGGCCTCGTGGAAGAGGTTTCCCAGCCGGTGCTCATCGAGCCAGTGTGGGGAGCCCTCCCAGGGAGGTCCACTGAGGCACCTGGGCATTGGAGTTGTGGTGGCTTCATGGTGCTGGCTGGGAGAGCTCCAGAAACACCAAGGAACATCAAGATCTTGTTCCTGTAAATGTAGATGACTGTTTCCTGTGCCACAAGAGGGGCAGGATGGCTCCCCAAAGGACTGCAAACCACGAGCTTCCCTCATCCTACACAGCAGCCATTGGCTTAAGCCTGCATCCATCCCAAAGACTCATTTCAGGTCTTTCTTTGATTACAAGTTTGATCAATAACATTTAACCTGTATTTTTTAGTAGCCTAATTTAAAAATCTGCTTATCATTGCTCTGTCTCCCATCACCCCTTTAAACCCATGTCATCGCTTTGGATTTTGCCTTTAGGATGTGTGTCTTGGTCACCTACCTCCACAACATTGCCATTTCCTGGTGCCCCCTGCTCCATCACCAAAGATGACAGCCACCTTTTCCATAGCAGCTGAGTTATTTTTTTTCTGACTTTCACAAACACACACTTATGTATTTCTGTTCTGCTGTGACTAATAGAGGTCAACTGCAAAATATTCCACCAAAAAAATTGTTATATCTCGCAGCAGATGGAGAGATTTATGTTTGCTATAGGGCAGCAGCAGACTTCAAACCAACAATGGAAAAATCTTAGGGAAGCTCTGAGAGCAGGATTTACAACACTGGAGAGTCAAGGCATGCTCCCAGCCCCTGCTGCGCTGGACATTGCAGATAACAAGCTTCAAGATCTTTTTAAGGAAACTGTCACCCACATTTTTAAGTCTCAGGGGCATGTGAAAAGGTGGCATCAATGGAAAAAAGTCTAAATGTTACTGTCCACTGAGTAATACTTATTTTTCTCCCCAGGACTATACTGGAATGAACATGGGCAACAGGGGCAGAAAGAGATGGAGCAGAGAGGTGGGTACCAACCCACCAGCCCCGCTTAGTGGCAGCAGAAGCACAGGGCAGAACAGTGACTCTTCACTGAGCCCAGTAACACAAGCTAAAACACATAAACTAGGCATTTCTCCACATTATTCTCACTCATCTTACAGCTAGTACCAGGCAGACTCCAATTAGAACATCTACCTTACAGATGAGATGATCTTCTGCATTCCTTTAGCTTTCTGGAAGGCTCCATAATTTCTACATGCATGCTCCATAAAAACTTTTGTAAATACAGTCATTTTTCAGTATAATTCTTCGCCTTGAAACTCCATTTGTAAAACCAAACCTATAATTAATATACCAGTAAAAGCCATAGCCTGGTGTCAGTTGAGTTCATTCCAAAACTTTCCACTGATGTTACTGGGTACAGGATTTGGTTGAGTTTGGGGTTTGCTTTTTCTGTAGGGAACCCAATTTATCCATTATGAATCAGTGTCATGTCTTGCCAGAGTCTCCCCAGAGCAGCCTTTCTCCATCTAAAGGCATCTTAAAGAGGTCCCTTCTTTAATCAGTCAGGCTATTCTGGTAGCTAGTGGCAATGCAGGATGGATCAGGCCAAGCCATTTTATCCCTTCCTCTCCCTGCAACCTTTCTACCAACATCTTCACGTTCTTCCTAGCCAGCAGCATTGGACCTGTGTCTCTTACCTACCTCCCTGGCTCCATTTATGTAACATCCATTTATCTTCTTTTTTTTCTTTCTACACAAGAAGGAAAGAAAAGGGCTTTTTGCTGCTTTTATAGTCAGTAGGTAAAAATAGAGCAGTAAAATTTGATTGGAACCTGATGGCAAAAGCTTCAGAGGGAAGAAAGTAGAATGAAAGAAATAAAAATAAAAGACCCCACATCCCATACTTTAAGAAGAAAAAACTATTTAAGTGCTAATTAACATACTTTAAAAAATACCCAGACTGCAGCAGTGCTAGGTAGAGCTGTCAGAAAAAAGCACTAAACTTATGCTCTTGCCAGTTACATGAGAATTTAAGCGTCTTCTCAGCACTGCAATTCTGTATGAAAAGGATATTGCTATGGCAACCCTTGCTGTTCGTGACATGTGTGGCACCCGTGTTGGAGCGACACGCAGCAATTGCAGACACTCTCTCAGCCAAATCAAGGATGGACAAACAGCTCCCAGCAGCCTGGGACAGTGCTTCAGCTCATGGATTAGCAAATGATTAGCAAACTCTGAGCACCCCAAAGACAACTCTGTTGGCTTAGCCACAAAAAATGTGTAATTAAACAGATTGACGTGCAGGGAAGGCTTTGCGATGGACATGATTATTTTAGCTTGAGAGAGGCTTTGGTTTGGGATCAAGTGAAATCAATGCAGCATAAGCACTGCTCGACACAGGCTGTCCTGTGCTTGTTGAGGAAACTCTGGGCAGGTCCTTCATGTAGGGATCGATCTCTGATGGGAAGGATTTGGGTTACTGCTCCTGCAGGGCACCGGGCTGCATCACTGAAAACCATTGACTTTGACTTTAACCACTGACTTTAACTTTGAAGGCACATCCTGACTTTCTGCTCCTGGAGAAGACAACAGAGGGAACTGCAGCCACGTGGCAAGCTGAGATACTTTGGATGACATAAAGAAATGAATTCTAGCAAAAGCTGCTGAAGGAACATTGCTTACCTGTCAGGTCCAAAGCCATATCATAAGGTCAGCTGTGAAGAAAACCACAGCTGAGGAGTTACCAGGCAGCACAAGTGCATCATGTTGGTGGCAGTGGCCCTTGGGAGCAAGTTTCTGCCCATGATAGGCTGCTCCACCTAAAGACTTCATTGGAGCCTGACCGTCTCGACGAGTCTATTACTGAGAAGTCATTTCTAATCAGAAGCAATATCAACAGTAATTTAAAGAATTGAACAGGGTGGGCAACTGGGAAAACTTGGCTTTTTTTTAGGGAGAATTTGCTCCTTATGTTGTTGGAGGTCATATAGGATAAAAAAGAGTTGACAAAGCAATTCTTTTTCATGTTTCATGTTTAGCCACAAATATGCTAGTTACTGTTAGCAGACACCCTGTCCTGGTGAAAGTGTTCACAGACCACCCAGGACATGGATAACTTGTGAGCAGAAGGGTGGGAGGTGTTAGGAGACCCAGCTAGCTGCCCCTGCTCCCAAGTGAGCTAGAGCTGAATATTTGGGTATCATCTGGTGATTTGGAGAGATTTCATACAGACTATTCAGTGGTTATTGGGAGCTCACATGTTGGATATGGTGCACTGGTAGGGATGGATGTTGGTTTCTTTACATGGGAGACTTCCAGCCACTTTTTAATAGAAAAGGTATGCATATATATACTCATCTTTTTAAGCTGAGGTCAAGTAAATTTTTGGGGGGGAGGTCCTTCTCCCATAAGAAATAGGATAGCAAGCAAGCAAATAAGGAAAATATAGAAAGCATTCCCAAGAATGATACTCTGGATGACTGGTCTGTTTGACAGGCTTGGATGAGCAAAGTACCTACTGGCAGGCACTTTTTTCCATGGAAAGCGTAGGAATATTCATTCAAAAAACCACACTGCATCTTTCTGCCTGCTGCAGAAGACCAAAACATCTCCTGGGACACCCAGAGGACTGCGATGGCTGTCCAAGGTCCAGTGCTGGCTCTGCTTGAGATGACATCCTGCTTTGTGAGGTTCCTGGTACAAGGAGACTCACAGCTTTTTCCACGAAAGCGTCTCTCCCCCCACGTTGCTCATACATGCACAGAGCAAGCAGTGCTGCAAAGGGCTGTCATCACACAAAAGCAAGAGGTGCACAGTCCAGAGTCAGACTTAGATCTGCAAGGAAAGAAGCAGTAGGAGGAATACATTAAGATCACTAAGAACGAAGTTCCCTATTTTATCCACCCATGTAATAAATTATTTAGTTTCTGCTTTATGGATGATTATTTGAAAGAAGAAAAACCAACTCTTCTAAAATGAGAATCTAATGAAGTATCTTTTTTCTTGGCTCTGAATCATGCTTACGTTCCACAGATGAAGATGTACAGAACTTGCTGGTTTTCAATCTATTATTTTACTGTACTGTGTTCTGACAGTACAATTACATTTCCCTGGCATCACTTAAAACCTATTACTTTCCCAGGAATTTAATACAGAAAAAGAAAAGGCTCACGATATTTTCATCTCTATATATTGTCAGTTGTTATCAGGACTGGATCTTGGTTTTCTCCAGTTCACGTAGGACATTTTAGGCAGCTCTAGGAACAGTAGAAGCTTCACCAAGAGCAAGATGGACAGAAAATCTAACATTTTAATTGGAAGAGTACTCCACTCCTACCTCTCCAGTGGCAAAAGACTGAAAAACTGACTCAATTTGGCATCTTCACTAGGAAAGAATTTCAGCCCCAGAAGCAAGAAGAGTGAGAAAGGAGAAAAAGGAAATCCTCTGGATCTAAAGATCAGTACTTGACAATTTGATGATGAAAGTACCATAGTTTTGTTTTATTATTATTTTCTGTTAAGACAGACCAAAATACTTTGTAGCCTTGAAGAGTATTACCAAATGAAATTGTCATTTTCCAACCAATTATTTTCTATAGCTGTTCATGGCCAGTCTTTGCCAGCATCATGAATAAGAGCTTTAAACACTGCAATTTTAGGCGAAATCTATATTACAACTTTCCTTTATCAGCTGATCTTCTGTCTTCATCAGCCAAAAGTAGACATTTGACCATCCTATTTGAAGCTGTTGAGTTTGCTCTAGTAGCTACACCTCTGGCCTTGCCAGCACTCAGGCATATCTTGTCTCTCTAGTGAGCAGTCCCACTAAACCCAAACCATACAGCTTATGTGTTTGCAGCATCAGGCCCCTGGGGTTGCCATTTGACATGAGCCTTCAAATACATGCCTCTATATTCATATTGCACCAACCCAAGAACAGTACTACATTTCCTACCATCTCTTTCAGAGGAGCCAAAGTTACTTCAGCTTCATACAGCAGCTCTTGTTCTCTCAGATTTTAATTGGGAAGAAGACATCTGAAGTTCCTCACAGACTCCAGGGTGGAGGAGTAACTCAGGAGTTACTCATTAGAGCTAGTTACTCAGGACTCAGGAGTAATTCGTTATAGCTAATTGGTTTAAACTGGAATAAGCCCAGAATCCAGCCTGTTGCCATTTAATCCATACTAGGATCTAAGTAATCAATGCCTCCTGATTCATCTCTAGGAAGTTCTTCACTAATACATGCATCTCCTTTTTGTCATCATTTCATCCCTCACTGTTCTCCAGCCATTTACTGTTCATTTGTAAACTGACCATTTTTTGCTTGTTAACAAAAGACATGGCATTTTAATTAAAGACAACTCACAAAGTCAGCAGCATAATGGTAAAAAAACAAACAAACAAACAAAACTTTGTACAAAATACTGTAAATATTAATATAAATTAACTTGGCATGCAACTTAAATAAAGCCTATGTTATTGCAAGTTACCCAAGTGTATAAAGACGTGTATAAAGGAAAACTGAATGCCATATGTATCGGCTGTTTCCTCTAACCAAACACTACTGTAAATATATAATCTGTATAAAAAGATTTTAATTTTGCCATTATTTATGCAATAGAAATAAAGGTTTTTTTCTTTTGATGAAGGATGAAGTTTCTTTTTTCCTCATTTTGAAGCAGTCATTGATATTTATTCATGCTGAAGTACAAGAGCAAAAGCTAGATTTGCATAAAATATTAGGACAGAGACCCTTTCTTCCTTCTGAGGGATACATGAACATTTGCAGTTTTTATTTTGCTTTGAAAACAGATTTACATATTTTAAAGCCTGTTACTACAGAAAGAGCTCCTGGCTGAATAGATGCCTTGGCTGTTCAGAGCTGGAATCAACACTTCGAGAGCGACACAGATGCACAGGACTTGTTAGCATGCCAAAGAGAGGAACTGAACTTCTCCTCTGGAAGTGGAAGTCAAAGCCACAGCTGGTGTGGTTGGTTGGCACCACACGCAGATCTCAAAGAGAAAGGTCAGACCATGCCATGTGCTCTTTTATGGCACTTGCTTAAAAACTCAACCCCCCTTTCTACCAGAGAGTCAGAGCCTGTTTCCCTGAGCTTAGATGGGTTTGGGTGCAGTGCATTGCTGCTGGGAAGAGGATGCTGGTTTTAATCCTGTCTCTTCTACTGCCAAGGCTTCATTCCACAAGAGCTGTTCTGTGAGACTAAACTACACTCGTGTGTCCTGAAGAGCAGCTGCTCCTTTAGCAAATCCAGATCTCTTAATTTCATTGTAGACCATTCTCCGCAGCTACCAGTCCACAATGTCCTGTAAGCCATTTGTCTGGGGAAGATGAGGATGAGGTTAATGATTGTCCCCAATCATTAATCATGTGGTGCCTAAATTAAAGCTTAAAAGGAAACAGTTGATGTAGGCAAGTGATCTTCACCCAGATGGAACCAAGTCACAGTGGTAGGGTTGCTGGAACAACCAGTGCAACCCCCAAAGCTCCCACCATGCCCATAGGCAGAGTACCACCTCCACCTTGTGCTTGGAAAGGAGCTGTGACCCTCTCCCTATACCTGGCCATTTTTGCAAAAATAGCTTTTCTGATTCTTTTATTTAAACTCTGAAAAAATGATTGGTTTTCCCTAGACAATGATACGTATCACACTCCATTTCATGGGCTTATGTTATTTATTAATTGCAACCATTTGGACAACAGCCTGGTGGCTCAGATACTGTTCCTTATTCCTGGAACCATCCCAACTTTCAGTATGAGCAATTGTCTATGCATGGATTACCACTGAAAATCAAGAAGTGCAGGAAACTTATGTTTACAAAATTTGTGATCTAATAGTTTAAAAAAAGATACTGCACACTCTAGTTGACCTCTTACATTACGTAACTGGAGAGCGTTTTAATGAATGGCTTAGGAATGAACTGGAATTAATTACAGGAATGAATCAAATGTAATATAGGAATTCCTATATATTTATCATAGAAATGAATGAGTAGTTGAAGAAATTCTCTTCTGGAAGGAGAAACCTACTTCACACAGCTCTCCTTTGAAAACAGAGTTCTCATGCAAATCATTGCATTCCATGTCCTCAGTGAAACCACAGGTTTGTATGTTGTATTTCAGCCACCAGAACCATTCAGAAATTGAAATTTGCTGGCGTCATTGCTAGTACACCTCCTCTGTGCCCATCAGTCCTCAGCAGGGATGAGCACCATGCTGGGCAGGTTAGTATGATACCATTGGGAAATCTTCACTGACTGCAGGGAGAAAACAAACCTTAAAAGAGAAAAACACAACACACTTGGATTGAGACCAAACTGCTTTATCCCACCATAAAGAGCCCATGCACACGACCACAGTTCCAGCTCTACCAAAGCTTGTGCAGCTCAAATGTTATTTTAATGCTGTCCGTTCAGCAGAGAGATACAGGTGAAGGATACCACCCAAAAGCCATGTCCTTCAACTGTGCCCCAAAAGGAGGAGCCTGATGCTAGGGGAGCGGGCACTGGCAATGGGCAGGAATGATTGCATGGGTCTGATCCAGCTCCCAGGGAGTCAGTGGAAACATTCCCAGACTTAGTGGGATTTGGATTAGGTCATCATACAGCACAGTATTTCACACCCTGGCTCTTTGCTTTGTTTAAATGGAGTCTGGCCAAGGCCTCAAATTTAATTACTGAAGTACAAATACTGAAGAAATAAGGCTTTTCTTACTCTGAATGAAGTTCAGGCATGGCCCCATCTAAAACCTCTTGCCATCAAGGGGTTCCCCAAGCTCAAAACTCCCAGCAGGCAGTGTCTTTTAGACACAGTACTTTCCTCCAGATAGGTACACTCTGCCCATGACCCTGCAGGCTGGTTTTGCTGCTAGGATCTCACCCGCTCAACACGCACTTCTTCCTGATTAACATCGAAAGACAGTATTTGCTAATGCAAATCCAGAGGCAGTAATTTATTTGGTAAAACCTAGTTAATCCTGGCAAGGCTTTCCTGTATAAGTATAGACTAATATCATCTTGTTTTAATTGCTTCTTTAAGAGTTTCTCAAAAACATTTTAATTAAAAAATTCACCAAGAGTATCTTCCAGATCTTTCCCATTTATTCTTCTTCCCACCAAAATTATCAGCACATTTGTAAAGAAAGTAATTACAGCAGATGTTGATTGCGGCTAGCATGGAGGTTGCTGAATGCTACACATCAGCCTCCCAGTTTCTACTTTTTTGCAACTGTCTGAAAGAGAAATTTCCATTCTTGGTCTTTGCTCAGAAAGGAGGCTGTCTATGCAGGAGATGGGATGCTAGGATGCTTTTCTGCCAGCTGCTTAGGCTAGGGGAAATTTTAAGGGGAAAGGGGGAAGAAAGGAGGGGATACAATTAAGGAACTGCTAGGGATACCAAGACTTGGGCAAGGAATAGCAAGGAATGGCTGAAAGCCATTTCATTTTACCTATAATACCATTTGTAATGAATAAAGATCCTGTCCCACCACCACATCCCCAAAAGGCAAGATGATAAATCCACTCTAAGTGCCACCAGAACACACAGTTATAGCAGTGTGGAAGTATCAGACTGAAGATGCCAAGTGCAAGCCTGCCACGCCATAATAAATATCTTTTAACCCCAATTTCTGTCTAGGTTTCCACTTGTTTATAATGATCTGGCTTTAGAATAAGCTTTCAAAAATAGTTCACCATATAATGACAGAAAGCTGAGATAATTACAGGGTGACCATACATGTCACTACAGACAGAAATTCAATGCAGCAGCGTAAGTGCAGGGTCAGCAACATGTAGTATGATGCTGATGGTGCAGGAAAGCAAATTTTCCATATCCTGTCACTGCTCAGATACAGAGCTGCAAACCTATTTGAGGAGCAGTGTCTCCCACCTCTGCTTCAGGAAGAAAAATAGCACCCAGCAGCGCTCCCTTAAATGTTTGCTGATGGTGGAGTACTTCTAGGTCTGAACTAAAATTACAAATGCATTCAAACAGAGAAAACTCTGGAAGAGGCCCATCTGAAGTTGTGCAAAAGCTCCAGATCATCTTTCTCTACATCACAAGTTAGTTTCACAAAAAATTCAGCTCTCTGCCTTCAGCCCATGAGTTCTCAGCCTCTGTCCTCCTGAAGCTGTCAATTCTGATCTGCCAGAAAGGTCCTGCTCCATTGGAGATGCCAGACAAATGCCCTGCAGGCATACGAACAGGCCCCACATGGCTGGTTTCGACACATCAGCTAATAAGTCAAAGTTCATCGCAACTTAGAGAGCAGAAACTGTTTTCCACAGGACTGAATTTCACATACTCATATCCCAGGGCAAAACCATGAATACTGCAAATATCTGGCATTATGGGACAGTGTGGTGAGGCAGGCACGGCTCAGCTGATATCTCAACTCCTGGTACAGCCATGGGGACAAAGCAGGGTTCTCAGAGGCATCTCAGTCCCAAGGAGAACATGACCATGACCATGGCTGCTACTGAGCCATTTCCTGATTTGTCAAGTTCCAGTCTGCAGAGCATTTTACAGAAAGCATTAAAACTTCGTGAAGTGAAGGATTTAAAATGGAGGGGCTGAGAGACCCCAGCTCTGGCAGTACGAACAGTACCACTATAATAAGGGTAATCACTGCTTGTTATACAGAAAAACCTCTTGAGTGATTGCTGTTTGCAGAGGCTGATTAAATATAAATTAAACTCATCTGCATGTTCAGCAAGATATGTGAATCGAATAGCAAGATCATCCTTCCCATTGGCTGTTGGACTGTTCGGGGAACTCATCCCCTGTCCTGGCATGTCCATATACATGGGCTGCTCTGCACCTTCTGGACCAGCCCCAGCAACCTTGCCATCTGTGTATTATTGAAATTAAAAGAATCATGTTCACTTACATAGAGATGATTTCAGATAGAGTATGAACAAGTAATTCATTAGCCTCAAGCTGTTCGTGGGGGAAGAATGCAGCTCCCTGTATTGCCACTGCTTCATTACCAGTTACTGCTGCTCATCTTCATTTCATTAGACTTCTTTAAACACCTCCTCAGCTTGTGTGCCTGGGTCAGGTTCCTGGCAATACACTGAGTGTTCCAGGTGCCCTTGCCATTAAGTAACCAGACAAACCATCAGTGATGAAAGGGCCAATTCTGCATAACCAAGCATCCTGGCTATGATTAAAAAGAGATTTCTTAATCTTCTCCCCCATTGCATAAGGGAGAGAGCGCCTTATTTCTAAATCTGAACTATCATCCAGAGACCCAGGAACTGGCACCATCTCCAGCTTACAGTCTGTGGTTGGGGACCAACATGGACCTCCCTGGTACAGAAGGGATGGGACTAACTCTGAGCATCTTGCACGAAGGAGGTGTTTGGAAAACCTGTGGATTTCTCCTGCCTCCATCAAGATGGGTCTGTTGACCGTGGGCTAAAGGTAAGACTCGCTAAGTGAAATCAAGATATAACTGGTTTCTTGAATTATATGGTCAGAAATGGCAATCACTTTGTGAACAGATGGATCAAGGAAGATCCGTGAAGAAGCTAATGACCAAAGCTATAAGATCTGAGGGAGAGGGGATGTAGCTTCTTACCATGTTCTGTGAGCTCCTACTGTGCTGGTGCCAACTTTAGTGTCTTCTCTCACTTCAAACCAGAGAGAATCTAAAAGTCTGAAAAATGCCTAAAGTGGGAATTGCTTCTTATGGTGAAAGAAAGCTCCAAGTACCAGAAACAGGCTCTGGTCTAGGACCTGTCAACACAGTCCAGCCAAAATGAAATGTATTATGAAGTGCATAACCCCACTTTAATCCTGAAGACCTTCAACCACTGACTTTGAATATTTGTTATTGCTTAAACTCAATTTCAGAGAGCATTTTTAAAATCAATTAGCTACTGTCCTATTCATTTGGAGACTGGTCACAACATTCAGTGCCTCTTGGACAAATTAAACTAGCAATTGTTTTAAAATGTTTGTCCCCTATAAAAAGGAAAACCAAGCATTGGTTCAGAGGACAGAAGGGAAGAAACAAGTCAAGAGGGACAACACTGTGCCAAAACTGAAGAAGGGCTGAGCATATGGATTTGCTTATGCTGATCTCAATAACAGGCTCAAAGAAAGGGATAGGTAACATATTAGAGTTACTATGAATCATTGTTATTTGGGGGGAAAGGAGTTACAGTACTGCTGTGATAAATTGCTTCTAAGAATTCAGGGTACGGACTGCTGACATCTGTCAGGCAGGAAGCTGGAGTTCAGATCACAATTGCAATTATTTCAGTATTTTTAACCAAATCAGAGTGAACTGGCATGAATAAAAGGACTTCTTTATGTAGAAGCTGGCAAAGCAAAAGCTATTGCTGGCTTTGCAGAAACCCAAAGCAACCTCCAGCAGCCTAGGTAAACACAGTGTTTCTTTAACAGACTCGCTGAACTACTAACCCAGACTAGCAGAAAGTCCTGTCCTAGCACAAAGGTTGTTATTGCTGCAATTACGCCAACACCACACTCCCAAAGAAGGATTAACATTTCATTCTTTCTAAATTTGGTTTATGAAATATTGATGATAGTGCCTTCACAATAAGCTATAAAGACATCTTCTACACAGTGTGCAGCAGGAGCTCAGCGATGTTTATTTACTTACCCCTTTCACTAGGTTTGGCTCTGAACAACCGCACTGAAATTGTTAGAGACTGCCCCAGGCTGAGCTAAGCAGACACCAGCAGGTAGAGCTAACAACCAGTGTTAATAAAAATCAATGAAGCATTCTAACAAGGCAAACTGTTATCCCTTTACAGCTCACAGTCTCCTCGTTCTGACAGAAGATGATGATCAGCAGATGT
This sequence comes from Scopus umbretta, assembly GCA_013400535.1. Lineage (NCBI taxonomy): Eukaryota > Metazoa > Chordata > Aves > Pelecaniformes > Scopidae > Scopus > Scopus umbretta. The sequence continues at coordinate 14,188 of VZTL01053561.1, read as the reverse complement.
AGAAGCATCAGTTAGGGGCAGCTCCAAAAATCTGTCTCTGAAACACACCCTTTTGCAGTCCCAACAATCTGATTTATATATTCATGTACATTTCTTAACACTTTTGGAACACCTTATCTCATTGGCTAAACAAATCCACTTAAGCCTGCATCACTTCTAAGCGTGAAATACTGTGTTATTAAAGTTATTGTGACCCTGGTGATAGCAGAACCCTTCCAGTCATAGTGACTTCATTAATGAAAATCCTTTGTATCGAAACAGTCCAGCTTTGTAAAGGTCTTACTGCATGACAAAGAAGTCATAACAGCATCCTCATGGCCTTCCAAACACACTCCAGTCCAAGACATGACCTCACCACAAGGCTTTATTGCCTCTTGCTGAAACAATGCCTTCTTCTGTATCCCAGGGAAATTGTTCACTTCTCTGGTATGCTAAGGTAGGGTTCAGGAGCAGAGCTTGTGGCTCACACCTCTGCCCTAATCCAAACCAGGAGCAATCATTTGCATTTACCGAGCAACCGCAAAAACATGCTTAGAAGTATTAATCTGCCTTCTTGCTGTCTCTCTGAAAAAAAAAATAGGATGAGGAATTACTTTTTCATTGGCATTTGCAGCAGGAATTGCACACACAGCATGTGCACCACGTGCACCCAGGAGTAATGGGTCTGCTGCACAGCAAACACAAGAAGCCTCCAGCCAGGAACACCTTGGATGCTGCCACAAGACCCATGCTGTCCCCAGTTCCACTAAACTACAGCCACCAAGGTGGGTACGTCAAAGCACGGAGGTAGCTGGCAGAGGAGACAACTTCCCTGATTTATCTGAACTACGACACAAAACACCTTTATCTCTGTGTGTTCATTTTTACCACTGGCAGCCAGTTTACACTGTAGAAGCTCATTGGTTATTAGGGGAGGCTACAGTGACAGTGCAGATGTAGGCAGTTTTAATAAGCAGTTTAATGAGCTGTTCATCCAAATTGTGCCCTAGACTCTACTGAGTCACACCTACTCATACAGGCAGACAAGCTCAGGTGTGGGCATCTAAACTGCAGCCATTCACATTTAACCACCTGAAGCCTGTCCCTATTTCTTTAGCCATTAGGGAAAAATGGTAAGGAAACTCTTCACTCTCCCCAGCCTTTATGAATCTGTGAATGTCCTAAGCACCAAGACAGATTTTCCTGTTTAATAAAAAGCTCAATTTTCTCTTCTCACCACTCACCTTCATCCCTCCAGTTAGAGCTGACACAGTAGTGAATTACACGAGATGCAACAGAGGCTGGCCCAAGAGCAAGCTTAAGTATTTCTCTGTTTTGGAGGGATCCCCATTTATCTTCCATTATGTCCAAACACTTCATTTTTCAGAATCTGATCAATAACCTGATAAGACACTGTTGACCCAAGTTCTTATTTTCACAAATCTTTCACTGAAGTCGAAGGCAGAGCTGACCTAAGTAGTGAATAAAGAATTCATGGTCACTCTGAGTAATACAAGTTCCCAGTGTCTTTTTCCTTCGCAAAAGTAAATGAGTATAAATAATACAGTCTACATCTCTTCTGGAGAATGAGAAAAGCACATTCTTTTTATTTGGTTTGGTTTTTATTACTCTCTGCAGTAGAGATACCTTAATTAATGCAAACTTATTATGAAATTAGAGCACCAATATAATTAAAGCATTGATTAAAAAGCCAATAAAACAACCAGCTAAACCTCTTTTGAAAGAGGAGTAATATGAATACTACTTGATTAAATATTGCAATTCAGTCAATATTTAACCACTCAATTGTATTGACTTAATTTCTACATCGAGCTGGGCATAAGCATCTCTTGGGACCTAATTATGTTAGTTTTGTTTCCCTTGTTGTTCACTAGAGTTTGTGTGTTTGTTTGTTTGTTTTGATGTTTCCTAAACTTCTGACAGAGCAGATCTTCCATCCCAGGGAACCATACTCCATGAAGATAATTTATGGGTAATGAGGAGTTCAGGTAATTGTGTTTATCTTTGGAAATTAACTTTAAGAAATCCATCAAGAAATCCATCACATTTATAAAAAGAAGTCATCTCTTCTTCAGATAGCCCCCATAATGAGTTTGTTAACAAACTTGGCAGCTCGGTCAAATCAATAGTCTTGCCCCAAATTTACTGAAGGTGACTTTGGTGCTTAGAGAAGAAATTTGCATCTGTCCTTTCCACATCCATCTAGAGAAACGTTGCTGCAACATCAAAGCAACCTTCAGCTCCTCGATGACACAAGGAGAGGCTACATCTTTGGAGTCACCTCTAGCACTGGGTGAATCTGCAGCACAACAGACTCCCAAGGAGGAGTGAGACTCCCCTCTAGGAAGCACTGACCCTCAAAGGGTCTAGCCCAAGGCAGAAGGCACAAGACAAATGGGGAATACAGCTCATACTCCTGTATTCAGCATTAAGTGAATGCTCTTGTGCAGCAGTGTCACCTGCACAAGAACAACAGGGAAGTCCTTTCTGAAGGGAGGAAAGAGAGGAGAGAAGGTGTGTTGAAGGAAAGGGTAAAGAAGGAAGCTCAGAGAATTCAACTCAGATCAGCCATCCCCACCCCCTCACTCTTGGAGATGAGTAAAAACCCCCATCATCAGAGCAAACTCAGTTTTGGAGCTCCTCAGCCTCATGTGGCCATGCTCACCTACTTTCTCTCTTCTCCTCACAGCTGCTCTCCACCTTGCTTTTCACACCTGGGCCCTCCTGATCAGGCCAAGCTTCTCCCAGACCCAGTTGCCTCCTGGCTTCTCCTTCAACACCTGAGCATACTTTTGCAGCCTTCTCACATTTTCCCCTTTCTAGCATTTGCACAGGCCTCCCAACTGGTTCCACAAAGCATTTCTGTCCTTTAAAGTTCCAAACTGAACTGTCTGAGCAAATGTGTTCAGTGTAAACATGGCTATCAAGCACCTATTTAACAGCTGGCAGCTTTGTCAAAGAGGAGGTCACAGCCAAGTGGTCACAGCCAAGTGGTCACAGCCCCAGTGACTGGGCTTAGTCAACTATCACACAACAGGGGTACCTGGGCTCCATCTTCACTCCAACTTCCTCATGGGAATGTATGTCACTCCCCATGGCTTTGAGCAGACATGGGCACTGGAGGGCCCACGGCTGCTCACTCACCAAGTTTTTTCCACAATAATTCAGACACCATCGCCCCACAAACCTCTCTTTCACACACTTCACCTACACAACTCCCTCCATAGGAATCAAATATTTCATCCATTCACATGAACCATCAAATGGTTTATCCATTTCACAACTGACACCCTGAGAGGAACTGTCTGTCTTTGTTGCTACTTCGAAACTCAAAACCCCACAAAAATTTGGTTGTGACCACAGGGAAGCCATGAGCCCATTCACCCCAAGGCTCACACCTACCCCACCACCAAAGAGGCCGCCCTGCACCAGGCAGAGCACCAGTACCCTTTCACACGGGGCTAGGCTGTCCCCACAGCATTGCCCCTTACCAGCACAGAGCACTGGGGAGAGGCCAGGGAATGCTCAACCAGTAGTGCAGCAGGATGCAATCCCTCTGGCTGCAGACAATTTCCATCTACTTTCCTCCATACAGAGGATGGTGGTCATGCTCCTCTCCAGGGAGAGATGGCTGAAGTAATGTCAGTGTGAGCCTGACACTTTCTGCACTCTCCCCACCTTGAACCATTAACAACTCAAGTAACATTTGGGAACATCAGAAAGCCTGGAGGAGGCCACATGCCCAGCTTCTCCCTGACGTTGTGTAGGGTGAAGAAAGCAAACCTGTCCTTTAGGTTGTCAAGACATTCTGAATGCTTTCCAGTACTCTCTGAGCAGCTGGTTGCAAGATAGATGGACATTTTTAGAAGAAACAAAGTTGTGTTTCAGATTCTTGCAGACTGCTCTGAAGAAGTAGCACAACTTCATTTGCCTTTTCTTTTTCCCCTATGATATTCTCCAGTTCTTTTTACTTTGGGAAACAAAAAGGCTATGAAGTAAGCACCAAAGAAGCACAGATGAAAGAGAAGAGAAGGAGTAAGTTTTCTAGCACTTTTTTAGCTCAGTGTTTGCATTGGATCCTTAATTTGGTCTGCAGGAACATCTGACCTCTCCCAAGTGTGCAGCTTACTCTCTGCATGCTCACAGGCTATGCTAACACCTCCAAAAGCAAAGCTCACCTTACATACAAATATGTGTGTTTTCATCAGGAAGGTGTCTTAAGATCTGCTGGGGTAATCAGAGAGCAGCCAGGGATCTGACACCACACAAGTGTAGTCTTATCTATCCTCTATGCCTGACATGGCTGCACAGTTCAGAGCAGAAATTTTACAAGGCCTGTCTTCACATAAAGCTATGGTAAAGTGTGAAAAATTGCTGGTTTGTCCTACTTGTTAAGTGCAACTCCTCTAACTCCAGAAAGGTTGTTACACATGTTGGGACACTTCCCAGTTCCCTTGTTATGAGGCATCACCACTTGGCAAAAAACATTAATCAGCCTCCAGAGGGAGGGTTGGGTTTGTTTTGGGTTTTTTGTTTTTAACCTCCCAGCCTCATGACAGAGTAGATACACAGCAAGCTCTGAGCTGGAGTTGAACTGAGAAAAGCTAAAACTATCATCATTTTTTGCTCAGCAAGCAGGAGTACATTAATGTTATCACCGCTTTCAGGAAGGACACTGAAGCAGTTCAAAGTTAAAAATACAAATCAAAGCCCAAATGAGTTTTGAGATTGCAGCGTACACGTCGTAGTGTGTCATTTGCAGCATGGCAGAAAAAATGTTCTGGCACATGTGTGAGATATTAAAAAAAAGCATATTGCGTATCTTATTCCAGTCTTAGGCAGAATTAAAAAAAAAAATGCCAAAAACCCAAAAAGGGAAGCTTATTCAGGGATTATCAGTATGACTGTCTCCATCAAGTGATGTCTCAAACACTGAAAGCAGCTTCTGAAAATGAGAATAAAAGAACAGTTTATGACATCTAGTGGTAAAAGAAGATGTGCACACACACAGAGTCACTGCACGGAGCCCTGCAAGACTCACACTCGTATGCCAGTCAGGAGAGCCAGGTTATTTTCGGCAGTGAGTTCACTGTACTTACATCTGCACTTCTTGACAATAATCTGCGTGCAAAGTGTACACTCTTTCTTTGCAGGTCTATCAAAAGTCAAGGTGCTACATGCAATGGATGAGTGCTTTCAATTCCACCACCAACTACACTGCACATGGAAAAACAGACCTTTGCGTAGGCAGATATGATTCTGACAATAGAAGATAGCTTCAGCTCAAACCCAGATATCGGTGAGCTTTTATTATAAACCTTGTAGCTGGTTTCTCAGAAATGATGACTAGCTGCATCCTTTACTCTTCTGGTTCAGAAAATGTCCATGCCAGAATAAGAAAAAAGCTACTACTGCACCCAGGATCTCTGAAGTGAGCAGGTACCAGTCACTGCTCAAATGATGGGAGCATGCACAGAGACTGTATGACATCCCAGAGCACGCACAGTTTCTGGTGTAGCTGTGCTTTACTCTTATTGCAGCAGTAAGAGATGGCACCTTTGTGCAAAAACATCTCTTTCATGCCCTTTATATCCACCTTGTTCTCTAAATAGACAGTTATTTGCATTCTTCTAGACATCTTTGTATGAAGTACTATGATTGTAACAGATTGCTGCTTTAGGATGCGGGACAAACTCAGCTTTTCTAGGTCATTCAGTGCTGCCCTCCATCATGGAAGAGCTGCCTCAGTCCTGCAGGAGACCACAGCTGGAAGAAACCCCACAGACCTTCTCTATAGCAAAGCCTCTGCTACAGCATTGCTTTACTCCCTGACAGAATTAATACAGAAGTGCAGCAGAGCTGTCAGTGTGCTTTCCTCCAGGAATCCAATGCAAATCTGCTCTTTTGCTTAACAACCACCACCAAAGCTTAGACACTTGACTCTTCCTCACACTTTCCTTTGCTTTGGCAGGCTGGCACTCTTCACTGCACCAAGGACTCCTCTTGGCTGCAAGCAAGCAGAGCACTACTGCTCTCAAGGCTCAGCTCTGCTCAGGTCCCAGCACGCATCCAGGATGGGCAGAGATCTGTAGGGTCTGAGAACAAAACCACCTTACTCTAAGTGCCTCCTACATCTCAGCAGCTGAGTGCAGAGTCTTCCTCCTGATGATGGCATCCATGGCAATGAAACCACCATGCTCAGGGGTCGCCAGAATCTCCTTCAGCCCGTGGCAGCTGACTTTTCAGCTTGAACAAGGGTTCAGTTTGGTTTTTCCATGACATACATTGAAGATCAGCAAGTGGAAAGAATGAGGGCTGGTGATACTGCCCAGAGCAGGTGAATCAGGGTCCCTTGAACCCAAGGAAACGCCCTGAGAAGGGAAAAGGGAAAGAAAAGGGAGAATATGCCTTTTGAAGTGGGAAAATAAATATTGCAATGTATGCCCAGCTATTGCACAACTTGATAGTGCTGCTAAAACACGTGCTGCTCTACCTAATAACTCAGCACAAATAATGTAACACTGAATTAAGTTTTCTCCACAGTCAATTAATGAGGATCAATTTAGGCAAATATTGATGCTTACATAGAATAAGCTGCATTCCTGGCTGCCTTTTAAGCAATTCTTTAAACTATAAAAACTACCGATTAAAAAGGTCTGAAACACTTGCCTTTTTACTGTTAGAAACCCTTTGTCTGAAGAGTTGCCATACTCAAAGATCAGCAAAAACCTACAGTTTTCTGCTTACGACTCACAACCCAATATCTTTTTAAGCCCAAGAGTCTGTCTAGATGCCAGGGAAAGGACAAGGTGACTGATCCAGAGCACTTGGCATAGAGGGACTTTATCAAATGACATGCCAGTGAGTACATTGCTAACACTGCTTCCTAGGACATCTACGTTATCTAAAGCTTGTGCAGGGGACCAAGCTGCATAAAACAAGCCAAATCAGATAAAAACCAGATTCTCCTCTGTTCCTGCCATTTCCGCCAAGCTCTCCCACCAAAGGACAGTCTGTAAGAGAAGGCAGAGCTACTTTGCTAGCACAGCTTTTTAGTTTGTAATGCAAGTCTTTCAACAGATGGCTGCAAACAACTTCTGGTTAATCTTTCTTTCTTATATCTCCTTTCTGCATCAAGAAGCAATCAGAGGAATCAGTGTGTGAGTTTAAATATACCCAAAGCACAGTCACAGAAAGCTTGGTGGAGCTGGACACAGTGAACATCACCCAAAGAGCTTCCCTGCCCATGTTTTATGCCAAAGCGTAGCTTGGCTGTTGCATGCAGTGGGGACAGAAGTCACGAATGACCATGTGAGACTCATCAATCTGGGTGCAGCAGCAGAGACACTTCCACAGCTCCACCCAGCTCCAAGTGTCAGATCCAGCCAAGCTGATGTTTGCAAAGCCCCCCGAACAGGATGGATCTTGTTTAGGTCTGGGTAAGACATAACCCTAAAGAGAGGAAGGATGCAAAGGATGCAGCTGAGGACATTCGAGAAAGCTCTCCATGTGTGAGCCATGCTTTCTCTCACTCATGCCTGGCTGTGAACAACAGGCATTTTGAGAGGGATCACACTATTTTCTAACCTTACAACATGCTAGTACTTTGGTCGGCTAGGGATGCAAACAGATCTTGCAGCACCAGTTCCTGTTCTGGAGTCCAGAGTAAGAAAGTTGTTTCATCATTTCCCTACATGACCAAAACCACAGAAATCCTCTCTGCCAATTCTGTTTCCTTATTACAAGGTGGGGGGGGAAGTTGCTCAGCAGTAAAGGAAACATCTCTTTATTCTTAACTTACACAAAAAAAATAAATTAAAAAACCTGGGAGAGAGGATATGTGAGTGCCCTTTGGCAGCCCCAGCTCACTCTTATTCATATATATATTATTTTTTTTTTTCCCATTCAGGATCCAACCTGGCGAAGTGCTGAATGGGCTGAATGGGCTTGGTGAGGCTTCATTTCTAGAGAGCTGTAAGAGCAGATCGACATGCAGAGCTGCCTGCAGAACTCCTATAAAGTTGTAGTTAAAGAATATGGCCAAAGAAAAAGAAATGTACAGTTTTAAATACCAAGAGAAAATCTATTTCTAACCATCTAAAAGGAAACTCCCCTTCACACTCTCCTTACACCCTGACAACATTAATCTTCATTAGCTTTTTCCCCTGTATTAATATGAGAAATACTTCTTGCTCCGGGGCTTTCTGAAGAGGTCGCCTTCAAAGAGGAATTTTTGCATCTTTTACTGTAGGACTCTAGGGAAGTGTCATCAGAGAGTCCCTTCACTGGTTCCTGTACTCAGGCACCCTGTTAAGCATCTATAGTTAGAAGATATGATGCAAGCATTGGTACCTCTCACATCCCCCTTCCCTCCATCCATGCCAGAGCAATACTTGCTTTCAGCCTAACATTAATGCCCACATGCTTCTTGCTAGGAGTCCTCTAGGTACTGCATTAGTCACACAGCTTGTCAATATGAACTCTGGGCCAACATTTATTTGAACCCATTTTTTTCCAGCACAACTGCTATTGCCTTCAGTGGGAGTTTGAGCAAATTCAACAGCCAAATCCTTCTCACAAGGGCTGCTGCAGAGCTTGCACATTTCCAGCACAAGATCCTGCAATGTCTTGCAACAAAGCAGCTCAGACAACTGAGTAGGCTCAGAGATTGTTCACCATCTTGTAGGAGGAGACTTCCCATGCAGTACCTCTCTTCAGTGATGAATAAATATTATTTGTGCACAAAGATTTGTCAGCCGTCTGTGCATTATGCTGGCTCAGCTGCTAAAGGATGAAATTCATACCCCTCCTCCATGAAGCATGGTATATTTTCTAGGGTGTGGCGTGGAAAGGAGAAGGGAAAAGCATTTCTCTAAGGGAACTTGCAAGCCACCACTTGTGAGAATAGCCACTGGGTGCACTGGAAACTTGCCCAACTTCCCAGAGTCGGTGTGGAGAACAGGGTTACATGGGTAACCCTTATCGAGCTAAACCCTCTTCTCTCTATTTAAACTACCTTTTTCTTGCAGACACCTTTAAGATCATTGATTTAGTCAAGAGTAATTTCACTTCAAGAGCTTGAGAAATGCCTCCTCAAAAGGAATGACAGAGTTCACAGTTTCCTTCCTGCAAATTCATTTGCACTCTTGTCTTGCTACAGTTGAGGGCTTATACCAATAACCTAACCCCACCAAAGTAAATCATGCAAACAATTTTACAATGAGTAGACTGGGCCAGGAGAGTATTTTTTTTTTGTATTGTCCTGGTTCCTTTCCCTGGGAGACACTTGGGTACGTACTTATGGGGCAGTGGGATGGGAAGGAGGAAGATCCTGTGCTAACTGCAGTCCCATAGCCATGATCTAGTGTCTGGCCCCAGATAGCATCCAAGCTCCCTTCCCCAAAATTCCCCTGGTGACATTGTCCTTGATTCCCACAACTGTGTCCTCCTCACCAGCCATCTGAGGCCCAGCAACACTGAGCTCTTCAGTTGCTGACCACATTCATGGAAGCTTCCACAAAAGCACTGCCCCTTTGTAAACTGGCGCTCAATAATTCTCCTTTCCCCAACTCCCAGCATTTCTCCTGATTCAGTCACAGCCTGTCTGAAGCTGTCCTGGCCAGAGCTCCTCTCATGCACCCTCCTGATGGTCTTTTAGGAAGAATACACGTTCATTTCTTTATGAGAACCATGCAGAGTGTTTTCATACAAGATCTGTTGGGTCTACCACAGCCATTTCCCTCTCACAGGCTGCCTTCTTGGCCACCTGGGCACACTGCTGGCTTGTATTCAGCCAGCTGCCAGCCAGGTCCTTTTCCAGGTCCTTTTCCAGGTCCTTTTACTAGCCAGCTCTGTAAACATGGGCTTTGGTAAGAGGTTAGAGGTATCTATGGGTCTTGAGTATTCAGATCTGAAAGTAAGTATGCACAGAGACCAGAGAGTATGACAGGAATATAAAATATACAGTACTCATATATATATACTCGTACATGTACAGCATTCAGACAGCACTGCAGAAAGAGCAAGAATAAGAGGAATAAATCACATGTTGTGAAGTCTGCCTGCAGGATAAGAAAGAGAAAGGTCTCTATTAACATTTAAAAGGAGAGATTGTTTCACTTTTGCCTGCTGATGAGCTCAAACCAATCACAACCACAGAGAAATCCATGCTGACATCCTGTAATGAGCCTCTGAGTAACACCAAAGTGCTTTATTATAAAGAAAGTCTAGGACTTGTATTTCTCACTGTCAGTATCTCTCTGGTCTCGGGGAGAAGGGCAAGAGAGCTTGTGCTCCTGCCATGGAAGGGCTGGTGGTAACCAGCTTCCATGGTCCCTCCACACAGTGAGGATGTCCAAGGCATTGCTGATGTGTGGGGAGAGGAAGACAAACATTTTCCCCTCTTTTCTGGAAAAACAGGCGTGCTTAGGAACACATGGAAGACCAGGCCAGGCCAAACCAAACAGATTTTCACCACTGACTTGGCCATGCAAAGGCCAAGGGAAGTCTACAGCTCAGATGAGAGATGGCTCTATGTGTTTGTGTGCCTGCATGCTCAGAGCTGCAACCAAAGCTGCACCATGCAGCAAGGAAGGGCAATTGCACAGTGAAAGCCAGGACAAAATGGGCAAAACAAGAAAGCATTACACCTTTTTTGCTATAAGCAGATGAAGTGGAAGAGGAGGCACTAGAGCCAGACAGGCACCAGCACATGAATGCATTATGTTATTGCCACCAACAAAAATCCTAAAAGCACCAGCTGTGAAGCAACAGAGATAAAAAAGCCATGGAGGATACAGGAGCAACACCATGTCCAACACTGGAGAAGGGCTAAGCACGCCTGTCGGCACAGGCGAGAGGAGCTGAGAGCTGCTGGTTCACCAGGAGATGCTCACAGCTGGTCTCTGAAATAACCAGCACAGTTTTGCTCACAGAGTTTCGGAGGGGAGATCAACGGCACAGGCCCTGCAGTAATCCTGCTGCCCTTGTGCGCCCTTTTCTGCTGCTGTTCATTTAACATTGCAGTCTGAAGTCATGCTTCCTGTTACTCTGTCCTGACTTTCTGTGGTCTCCAGCCTCGTGTTGTTTGCAACATTAAATTGCATGAGCCATTTGTCTGCCTTCAAATGAAATCTCCAAAGTGCACAGCAAATTAACTGGCTCCGTCTTTGCTGTCCACTTCCATGCCTTACGTGGAGGAAATCAGAGCATGCTGCAAAGGCACAGGGACTCTCTTGGCAGCCTGTTCTAAATGACTTGGGCTGCTGTCTACCTGGTAGCCAGTTTTGGCGCTAAATCCATTCCAGTAACAACTTCTATTGTAACCTTAGCAGTCCTGTAGTTGATTTTTATTCATTTCTGCACTGATATATGGATAAACAGGGCTTTGTTTGCTGCAAGGCAATGCGGAAGGAAGACAAGCAGGCCTGTGCTACTCATGAAGCCTCAGAACATCACTGGTTGCAGTTCCTAAATTAACACCACTCTTCATTTCACTCCCCATGAAAACATCACAGCACATGTTAAAGGAAATGTATTTAGCCTCATAACAATTTTGCACGATAAGAATAAGCTTCCCTTAGCTGGGGAGGCGCAGAAAAGCTGAAATTTGGACACCTGATCTCAGCCATTGAAGGCACCACAACTGCTGAGGAGGCAACAACCTTGACACAGCTGCCAGCCCTTCTAGTGTGCTGCCTTGGTGCATCGCACTGCTGAAAAACTTAGTTTTCCCCCAGTTTGGCTCTTCCCTTGAAGCAGAAACTCCTTGGCTCTCCAAACGGCTCCCACACCTGCTGAGAAAGTTTGAAATCTCACCCCAAGCGTCCAAACCCAAACAACAAGAGACATGTTAGATGTCACATGTCTGGGAAAGAGACCAAGACTCAGCACCAGTGCTTCCAAACCCTGCTCCTAGATGGCTTTTCCACTTTTTTTTGCCTTAGGATCCTGGGGACCTCTTGTGGTGGAAAGTAAAACTGTGTGTGTTCGAGAAGAGTCAGAAAGGACCGGGCAGTCCAGGCTAGCAGGTTCCATAGCTTCTTTAAAGAAACTTTAGAAATAGGAAACAGAGGAGACAAGATGCTCCCAGACAAGAGCAACTAACCCTGCTCTAATAGCTGTGCTAGGTAAGGTCCCTGCAGCCCTTATAGGGATACAGTGACTTTACAGCACAAACTACATAACCCTGAAACTAGGAGGCTGCAGTGATGCCAGGCCAGCTGTCTCCACCCCTGGAGGAGCCCTGGAAATCGGACTCTGCAGCTTCATTCATCGGTTGCTTTCTTGCAGGACCCTGCCTGGAGGAGCAATGCCAGCCTGTGTATATGCACAGTCAGGCTTCACTGTGCTCTGTGTTGGTGTTTCAGCCCTCTGCCCCCC
>VZTL01053560.1:3100-14325 GCA_013400535.1 Scopus umbretta | reverse complement strand
ACAACACTTGCTGCTTGGGTGACATAAAGGACAATACTGAATCTGACTCTTTAGTGCACACAAGCATTCAGGCTTCCCGTTATTGGTGCCGTTTCCAAACAGTCCTTCTTGTGAATCTGAAATTTTAACGCTGCACCGTAAGTCATACAATTAACCATATAGCTGTTTTAACTTCTAAACTGCTGTCCCGTAACTCAGTGCAGTGCACTAGAAGGAAAACAGTCCAAAAAGAGGACTCTATATTTAAAAGTTGCTCATCTGAGCACCACTACCTACCATATCATTAATGAGACTGCCACGTGTAGGTGGGGCCTGAAGACCCAACAGGGTTGCCAGGCGTCGCTGTTTCTCAACAATGATGCCATCCATATCCAGAAGGCGAGCAATATCAGTTCTCTCAGGAGTTATAGGAATTGACAGAGTGGCCAAAAGGACGCGAGTAGACATCCTGTTGACAAAGTATAACCACAAGAGATGAACTGCAAGAGAACACTAATTAATTCCTTTTCATATACATGCCAATTCAAGAGTAGGAATGAATACCATTCATGATGCAAAACTGTGTAAAAAATACCAGCAATAACAGAAAAGACGCCAACTGCGCAGTAAGAGTACAGAATGCAGTGTTCTTCAGTAACCAGGGGAAAGATTTTGCTAACGTCTTTTCATTGCTTACATACGTGTGTATACACATATGTATATATACACAGAAATGACAAAGAAATTTAAGTCACCTCTGTAAACATCAAAATACTATAAAATAATGAAAGCAGCACCTTTAAAAATTTCTTTTAGCTGCAAATCCATCAGTCATTTTGATTGCATCGATTTAAATTCTGACCTTATACTCCTTTTCATCTGGATACTAAGAATTTCCATAGGGTACTTAGTCCTACCAGATTCTGATACTATAAAGGCCAGTACATGAATTTCAGAAGTTCCGCATGCCTTAAAAGCTATAATACTACTATAATACTACTTATAATGAAATCTTGTGAAGTAAATACCACCACTCAGAAGAGAAAAAGGAAGCAAAGGACCCATACTTATTAACTTGCTTAGCTTCCCACTCAGCAACAGAGAAGGAAGCTTAACTAAGGTGATCCTGACGTTTACATTATTTATACTGTAGCTTTGTAAAATACCCTTCTTGCTCGACGTTTCTTTTGAGGCTGTTAGTACGGGCCACTTTAAGCAGAGCTGCTCATAGCCATACATGTCATCTGCTTCTTTTGGGGTACAATTTAGTTTATTTTTGAACCTATGGGGTTAAAACCAGAATCTAAGATCACATTAAATATCTTCCCCCACCTCTGCATCTCCTCTTGTGTGAGATTCTTTCGCATTTCTCTCGATAAATGATAAAGTCGGTGAAGCGTGGATGCATGAAAAAGAGCATTTCCTGATTTCCAGAAGACAGTTGAAACTTTGTGATAGTAATTTGCCATCAGTTGTGGCTTGGGTGGTTTCTTAGACAGTGCAAATAGCCCATGAATATCTTCTACTGCTTTGAAAGCTTCCTAAAAAAAAAATAAAAAATACAGTACTTTTAGGAAGTTTTTGTGACACCCAAAAAAGGGAAAAATATACATTCACTAAAGGTTATAAGACTATAATATATTTAATACCACTGAAAGCAACGACCTTCAGTTTCACCAGCTACATGAAATAAAAGACTTCTTTCCTAATAAAGAAATTATTTGGACATACTGTAAATCCATTGTAGTTAATGATTAGTTCACGTAATTTTTTGAAAACTGATTTCTTTCAGATTTTCAAGCTACAAAGCAAGTGGGGTGAGAGAAACCACCTACAGAGTAACAAAAATTCTACTGTTTTACTATTATACCAATCCTACTATTTACTGCTTTTACCATTTTTCATAAAATTAATTTTTGTGATCAAAAATGGGTATAGTTTCTGTAAAAGTACATATAATCTTGGAAATGCCTTACACGTAATTACTTAGATATCTAAAAAGGAAATATACAACAGAAAACATTCTCCAAATTCACAAAAGCAAAAAATTACAACCTTGGCTTTTTAAGGAATTGAACATTAGAAAGGTTGGAAAAGCAAAGCACCTCTTTGAAAAATTTGCTTTGAGTCCCCTTACTTCCTAGGGATCCAGTTCATGAGAGTGTAAGATGGCAGAGGTGAATGTGTTACCATCAACTTCTCATTTTCACAACTCAGAACGACTTCAGCCACTTTACCATTACCTACTACCAGAAGAAGCTTGGTTTGAAATGCTATGCAAAAACAGCAATCCCAGGAACATCAGCCTAAGTATTCAATATGCATGTAGTACCACATTCTAGATATCAAAACTTTATTCTTTAGCTATTATCCTGTCTTTACCTTGGAGTATATACCATGAAACATGATCTGCGTGGAACAGATTCTGGAAAGGCTGTAGATTACAGTGTGATTACAGGAGCCCTGCTGCATACCTGCCACAGCTCCATGCTAATAGCACTGTCAAGCTGCACAAGCCTGGTCTCCAAGTGCATTGACTGACTGTCAGGATTGTTGAGGTTGATGGCTGTGCTTTGGTTATGATGACGCTGGATCTGCCCCAAATGCATTCGCAGGTTATCACAGAGTTTACGGAACTCAGCTTTACGCGTGTACTGTAGGCAGAACTTAAAAGCTGCAAAAATGAACAATATAAATCAAGAATGCTTACTAATGGTGACTTCATGGTAGTTCTAAATGGGATTCAAGTATGTAAATCAGTACATTTAAAGAATCTTTATTTACAGTCCAAAGACATCTCAAACGATGCAAACGGTCGCGCATAACGAGTAAGTGACAATGCAGAGCACTTCCAACCTGACCTCAAAAAACGAACATGCTTCTACATAATTAAACTGAAGGAGCAAAGGGAGTACTTTGACTCTCTTTAAAAATGTTCTAATTTAAGCAGTGATTCTAGCTTGTGTTTTGAACTAAGTGCAAATACAATTCTGTGAGTGGCATGAATTTGATACTGGCTTTGTAAAATGTGGGAAATAATTCTCAAGTCATCTAAATATGGTAAAGTTAAATGAAGTTTTCAAATGACTGGAAATGATACAGAAGAAAATTGTCTTTGATTTTTTAGTTCCTCTCAAAAAAAAAAAAAAATAATCTGNAATTCTGTATTTCCCCTAAAAAAAAAAAAAAAATAATCTGTTTTTGCTGTGCCACTGTCCCTCTGAAATTTAAAGTACCTCTACCAGAAACAGGCAAAAAAGGAAGTCTTGACACTGTAGCGCAGACTTAAATACACTAAAGCACCCAAAACTCATTTGATGGTCATCTTTCCCAATTGACTTTCACAATTTGAATCCAGAGGTAAAAATCTAACAGACTTGTTTTCCAAAAATACATAGCCCTAAGTTATACATACAAAGGAACAGGGTTTTTTTCCTCATTTCTCACCCTTAAGAAAAGATTAACATTCAAATATTCATTCTTACAAATTCAATTTTTGCAGAATAATGCCAAAAAGAATCACACTAGACTTTTTCCTATTACCTTCTGCATAATATTTTGCTAAGTTACGTCTGTGTCAAAACTGACAGCGCGTCATAATTTTACAGTACTGTTTACAGTACAGTTTTTGAAGTCAGCTGACATAGAATACGTTAATGGAACACACATTTGCCATTCTGGGTAACAAAGTGAAAACATGACTAATTTTGATCAGTAAGTTAGAAAAAATAAAGACACAGCACAGTAATTCTCATATTCTCAGAATGTCCAGGGAAAAAAGTAACTTTTTCCTTGCAGGTTCTGTACAGGAAAGACCAGTCAGTGTCCAGAAACCTCAGTAATTTTAAGGAACCTCTGTAATGTTAGGAATAGTACGTGTGTATATACATATGCTTAAGAGATTAACATATTTCCAATTCTGAAGCAATAACAAATAGAAATAACCTTTAATTTTCTAGTTTTACAGGATGTAATATAGAGGCCCTAGATCTCAACTTACACTGCAAGTTTCCATCTTTTCGACTTACCTTGCTGTGCAATATCATGGTACAGGCGTTCCACTCGAGAATTATTTCGGAGAAGATCCAAACATTGTCTGTATGATTCCCATAGAAATTTAACCCAGGGTGTCAAAAGCAGTCGGTCGGTACGATCCTGAGTGTCTTCTCCACTTACAGCACTCAAAAGAACACTACAGTTGGGGTGGGGGGGAAAGCAGCAGCATTTTATTCCCCAGTTCTCACCAATTTTTTTCTTATCAAGATCTAAGATGAGACTGGATGAATCTGAACAGCGAATTGCTCCTGAACAGCCTATTGCTTACTTTCAAATTGGTCCTTCAGACTTCTCCCTTTTCCTTTAAAGGCTGTAGATAACTTTTCTTGCTGTTAGGTTTCAAACTTTGGCCCCTGTATATATGACTGACACGTACAAGCTCCAGCAGTACGAGATGTCAGGAGCTTCTGTATCATTCACGTGAGTAAGCCAAAGGAAACTAATTCCAGGATATTCATCCTCCCTCTTCTACCAGGGAGCTGTGCACTGTACCTCTGTTAGATTCAAATATCACTGTCTAGTCAGATACTTTACTACTTGCTGAAACTTTTCATCACCAGCAATGCTGCCAGAGAGACCTCACTTGTTGACATACAACACAGAAGCAGTGTGGGCCCTACGATCTGCAGACATCAAAAACTAGAATACTTACATTAAAGTATCAAATCCTTTAAGAATTCTGACATGAACAACTACTTAAAGATGTCAGAAGTAAGATAGGATAATCTTGCATTTAGGGGCCATAACTGCATTCCCTCATTCACAGAAATACAAAATTGGAAAGGATTCCTGAGACACTGAGACGACTTCAGTACTATGGCCCACATGATCCCTTTCTGCTAAACAGTTCACCCAGCGTGACAAACTTAAAGAAACATCTTCCCTAAGCCTTCATTTTTAAAATCCTTTTTGAACTGTGCTCTTAATATAAACTCGTAACTCTTGTCACTCTCTTCTACTACACTACTTCCAGTTCTAATTTACTTCCTTGAGCGCTAGTTCTACACACGATATGAAAGATGACATTTCACCAGTGCCTTCTCCAACAGATCAAGCAGCAAATCCAGCAAAAAAAGTATGAGAAGTCTAGAAAGCAGGGCCTAAAAAAGTCTAAAGAAACTGTGGTTGTTCAGATAAAGAAGTGTGACTGAAAAGACACATTTTCTGGGCCTCAGTTATATAAAAGAGAACAAGGAAAAGAGAGGTCAGTCAATCTTCAGTGTCTAACTATTAGTGGGATTCCTCTGTACCAGACACTATTTCAGGCACTGGAGATAACATGAATGGCACTGCCATCCTGGAACAACTACTGAAAACAGGTCTGTAACCTTTTCGTTTTTCGCAACCAATGAGTTGGCAACTTCTACCAGAGAGCCTTGCCATTATTGTGTAAATCCACAGCCTTCTACTCCACGTCTTTGTGAGTTTTATTTGACTACTGCAACTCTGTTCCTCACAGTCGCCTACACAAGACAAAATGTCCTTTACTTTGATAATTTCTTCCAATTCTCTATAATCAGTAAATACAGCTTTGACTTTTTTAGTTTCTGTGCCAAGATTTTAATTGAAAGAATTCCCACTAACTTCACTCTTGCTTCCTATATCCTTTCGTCATTACATGTCATCAGTTTCACACTGGGCAATGACAGCCCCTTCCAATTCAACTGCAAACATCCCTTCTGATACGGTATGAACAGCTTTGCTTTTCCCCACGTTAGATCTCTGGTGTTTCCTGAATCTAAAAAACTTTAATTACCAAATAAAATTTCAACGTAATCAGATGTCATCTACCCTTCGGCAACCCTGTGCTGAATTTTAGCTTATTTGTAACTCCACGTACTACTTCCTTCCTTCAAAACTCATAGTAGAGACGTGAATGTTACTATGATCAAGATAACAACACATGAGCAACTCTTCAGACCACTACTCAGTCCTACATATGGATGACAAGAAAACACACTGTCTGCTCAGACAGGTATCTGCATAGCTTTAGTACCCAAAGTATCTGCTGATATTTTTAAAACTCTAGGAGAGAAATTATGCTGTCACCCAACATGAAGAGAAAGCTTTTCCATTCACCTCAGAGTAATTTCCATGCTCTAAAAACCTGTCTCTTTCTTTTATTCCAGAATCTGTATTTTTACAAAAATCAGTAGCGAAGTATTGTGTTAATCCTCAGACCGCACCTAGGATGGCTAATCTTAAACCACCTCCTCAGAATTTTATCACCTTTTTTCCTAGAATTCTCCACTGATGGCTGAAGATCCTTTTGTTATCCCTTTTAGTATCTTCTGCAAGGTTTACTTTGGTCTGACCTATGGAAATTTTAATTTATTCCCTACATTTTTGATTTTTTTTTTAAAAGGATATGGACAGATGGCCTCTTCCAAACGCAGCTGGAATGGTTTAAAACATTTCTTTACCCCTACCTTGTTACCTCTCTTCCAGAGATGTCACCACATACAGAGCTGTACTATCAGAGTTAACGCGAGCATTCCCTAAATCAACAGACTCATCTAAAGAACATAAATACGCAATCGGAGCTGACCTCTCTTTGCCTGAAGCAGATAGGATGTTCTCCCACGAACCATTCTGACAGCAGGGTAGTGAATTCTCACAGAGCTGGAGAATGGTTTCATTCTAACCTGGCACTACTTGCTTAAGCAAGGTCAAAGTGAAGGTCTATGCACAACCTAAAGCGGATACATTTACTGAACCTTTTTTCCATTCCTTCTACATTCTCATTATCCATCCAATTAATTAGAACACTCTGAATTTACTTTTTATGCCCCTTCTTCTATTATCTCATCAGTTACCCAAGCAATTATAAAGTAATGTTACCTTTTGTTTGCACATGCAAAATGTGGTCAGAAAAACTGGAGATTATCACATACAGGAATTAAATTGGCCTAATATAATTAACAGAATTTGTACATCAACTGATAATGAGCAGCTTTCAATAATAAACTCTCCAATACCATTACAGATGCAGGTCTGAGTAGACACTAGAAAGCGGTGACCCGACTTCCAGTACCCCCCTATACTGTATCTACGTTCTCTATTATTTACTACTTACTTACTTTACTTTTCTTTACTTGGACTTAGGATTTCGTTCAATGCAAAATACCATTCCTGTTTTTTTTCCTACCTTTAGAACCTCTAGAACACCACTAGTACTCCACTTCAAACCCACCATCTTTATACCTCAGCTCCCTGAATTGCCAATATCCTTCATGAAAATAAGGATACTTTGCTGTGAAGTGCTACATTTTAAAGACAGGCCCCCTACCTTTCTGGAGTTTGAATGTTATCTAAGTCTTCTATGTCCAGTACCATCTGCTGGGATTCTTCCTTAGCTGCTTCCGTTTTTTCTTCAGCTAATTTTAAATAGGCTCGAACAACATCTTCCAAAGATTTGATGTTCACCTACGTCAAAGGTAGAAAATGGGAAGATATTTTCACCCGCAGTAGGCAGCAAATATTTAAAACGCTAATGCTACAAAACTAGGAACAGCCAAAAGGCAGATTAATTCTAACTCAAGACCAATCAGTTTCTTTTAGATCATACCAGCTGACATATACCATGCTTGCTACAAAAAAATAAATAAATAAATAAAAATTTAAAAAATTCAAAAGCCATACCTGCTGGCAAATATTCTTGTACTGGTACAGTCCTTCTTTGGCCAGATGACTCTTGCGGAGATCCACACAGAGTTCCAGGTACTTCAACATAATTGGCTCGTGGATTTTCTGCCATGTTCGGTGTTTTTTACTTTTCATAACATCATAGAGAACATCAAGGGCAGGCTGCTTTTTGCCGACCTCAAGGAATTCTGAAAGTAAAATCCAATTAGCAAAAGACTTGCAAACCAGAAGATGAAT
Organism: Scopus umbretta; assembly: GCA_013400535.1. NCBI lineage: Eukaryota > Metazoa > Chordata > Aves > Pelecaniformes > Scopidae > Scopus > Scopus umbretta. Next base: position 6,408 of record VZTL01053560.1, on the reverse strand, counting down.
GTTTCTAGGTTTGATACTGTAAACTCTTTAATCAACTCTCATGAGTATTCATTGATGGTTTGATTTAGCTGGCCATATCAAAAATGTTCGCAGATGCAACTGCAGTGGCGGTCTTTCAATGACGTAACTGGCAAACAAACGCAGACCTCTCCATTAACATGAACATTTCAGGATGGCAGAGATGTCTCTCCATCCACTGAGGCATGACTGGGCACTTCATACATATTAATAAAATATGGACATCCAGTCTTAAAGCTAATTTCATCAAGAAGGACAACAAATACACGACGAGGCTTGTAGAACAGCACCTACCAAAGTCTTTCAACAAGATGCAAGCCACCCAGTGAATTTGACTTAAAAACCAGTCCTGCCCTCAAGCCAAGAAAGAAAGAAAGAAAGAAGCTTCACTGAGAAAAGTTGTTTGGATATTTTTTTTTTTTTAAACTCAGAGTGGTCTAGCGATTGAGTTTATAGAACAGTTACAGTGCTACAGTCCAACTGAAGGGTCAGACATCTTCTAAACCAGCTTTGCTGCTGAAACCAGCGTCCCGTTTATTCACTAAGCAGCTGCTGTTACTAACAGGATCTGTCAGCATCACAGCAACTCCCATCTATGACAAATCACACGTTCTGCTCAGTGCAAAATACACCAAACCATCCACGAGCAAATACTGAAGCAGCGCTGCCAGCTACCAACACAGACAGGGGCCCTACACTACAGGCACTCTTAAATGCAGAAAGGCAAGACGAGAGAGCACTGAGAATGGCAGCAAACAGGTCTAAAAGATAAGAAGCTGAGTACAGCGAAAATGAAATGCGTGCATTCTTAACCGATGAGGGGTGGAGTCAGTACTTTCTATGAGGTACTTTGGAAGTCACCACATTCCTAAAGAAATAATGGCAGAAAGGACTAAAGTAAGGGGCTGCCTCAAGATGCTCAGACATCAGACAAAGCTTCTAAAGAACTGAAGTTAAACATGGCTAAAAGATGTATTTTGAAAGCAGCAGGGCTGTTTTAATTTTAAAAGGACCACAATAGCACACATTTTGGGGCTTAGTTTATGTAAATAATGAGGTTGCATAAGATGAGCAAGTTACTTTACAGGAAAACATACTGTTACATTTAAAGATAATTAAAGTTACAATGTGACAGTATTCAGCAGAATTTTTTTTTACTCACAGAGGGAGTTTTAATAAAGCTATCCCCTATCCCGTAATTTACACTGTTATTCTATCTCAGTGCTGCTTTTGAGGCCATTACTGCTCAGCTTTACAATTTTTTATTTATGAAAATAAACTTGAAAGGCAAGTTTAATCCTGCAACAATGCCAGGCCATTCCAAGCACAACTCTCAGAGGTCGATAACCAACTGGACAAAGCACAAAATTAATTCATATTGTTTTGAAACTTTTAATTAACTCTGGTTAAGCAAGTTCTTACCAGTAAGTCAAATAATTAAGGCTAATTTAACAGACACTGTAGTAAAAGCACACACAAAGTGAACCTGAAGAGTCAAATACAGCACACATCGCCATGCCTTGCAGTAGACACTGTAAGTTACAGAAACAAAGATTTTTAACAAACTAAATGGAAAGCCTTAGCTCCTGAAGAGCTGTCAGAAGTACAATATTTATATTTTTTTCTGTTATACCACTTAAAATGCTAAAGGTATCCAAAACAGCAACTGAAGTTCTGAGAGGACATGAACTAGCTGATACACATTGACAACTCATCTACTGCTAAGCCCAAATCCCAAATTAAGTTTTCGATCTGAGAAAATGTACGTCATTACGGAAGATGACAAAGATGTCATGTGTTATCAAATCTCTCGGAGAGCAAACCCACTATCTGCAACAATAAAACACTCCCAAAATTTGCATTACGTCCTTGACTACAAAGCAATGCCAGGTATTAACCACAGCTAAGGGTTGACTTTGACCTACATATATCGTTTATAAGGAAGGACAGCCTTTCTTACACATCTGTGCATATTTACAATCATTCAAGCTCTTCTTATTTCCAAATATCTCGTAAGATATTGAGGTCAGAGAAACGTGAAGCATAAAGTGCTCCTAAACACTCACTTAAGCCCTGCGTATAAAACACAAACACAGAAACTCTGGAAAATGCACTGAATGTTGCAATTGGAAACTTGAGTTTTAATGTTAAACTGTTTCCTGTGACATACGGCCTGCCTTAGGCATGACTTCTCGCCCTTTATTATACTTGGCCATGGGCGAGATTGAGCCCCTGCAGTTCGCAAGACTTGACATCGCTTGTCATGTTTTCCATTGTCTACCGAGACTCAGGATCACTCACATTTGTCTAAAGAACACCCCCTTCAGTTCCAATCTTTCCATCCAACTCTACTTCTTCAGTTTGTTAGAATTTAGTAGGCTTGCAGCAGCGCAAGAGGTGCGAATTTAAAGCTGCTCTTCAATACCAGGAAAGCAATGGTTAAGATGTCAGATGTAAACAGTTTAAGGTCAATATTCCAGCAATGTGACTTGCTCACCAAGTAAGTACAACTTACTCTACCCAAGAATATGGAATAATTAAAGTTTATGTATTACGGTATATGCATCTTTTCCAGAAAAAGGACTGCTAAAACACAACTTCATCTTTGCAAGTTGACTGAGGCTGATTTTATCTTTCATCTTTTTATCTTTGTGGGAATGATTTTTACAATTAACTTTAGAGTGGAAATCTTGAGGACGTGCAGTACTTTATTTAACATTTTCGTGTTCAAATACCAAGTACCTGAACTACGTATAGTCCCCAGACTATGCAGCCTCTTCAGCTGTCATTTCAAGACCCGTACATCATCTGTAATTTCTGGATGTCTTTAAGTGTCATCCAGCAATCAGCCCTGTGACAATGATGGGTCTAAATAGCCTCGCTAAGCGCTTAAAATAGAATATTATAAAGGAAGCGTCAAAGCCATATATTTAGCCTGAAAGGAGGCAGCTGATAAACATAACCAGCCCAGCTTTACATGTGGCAGTCAGCGAGGGACAGCTACAGCGCAGTCCTCCTTGGTTTCCATCCCGGGGGTACGCTTATGCATCAGCCTGTGCAACGTTTAAGAAGTTTCATCGTTTGCATTCTCACCAGAGCTACGTGAAGGAGGGGACTACGGAATACGAAGCCCACGAGGAAGAACAGGGCCCGGGATCAGACCGGTTTTGAAATCGTCCCGGCGCGGGTGCGAGATCCGGGCCGGACACGCCACGCCAAGCCCCCGGCCAGCGGAGAGCCCCCTTCCCGCCGGCGGGCACGGCGGCGGCGGCTTTGCCGCGGCTCTGGCG
>VZTL01053559.1:0-13533 GCA_013400535.1 Scopus umbretta | reverse complement strand
GGGGTTAAACCACAACAGGTCTTCAAAACAAAAAAGTCTTCCTGCTCTTTGTCCAGTCTGCCAGTGAAAGTGATGAGTTGGAAAGTCCATTACCACTGTAATTTTGGCAATCTTTCTTAAAGCAGTCAGCTCAGTGCTTTGCTTCCCCCTCCAGAAATGACCAGCTCTCTAGGCTTTACAGCAGAGACTGGACTATGCAGAAGACCACAAAATTAAGATTCAAAGCAGAATTTTTCTTTTAATCTCTGGATTAATTATGTCAATTGGCGTAACCTGCTTGTGAACTGCAGGGACTTAGCTCGTGTATGAACTACATAATTTTTTGGAAGAGAAAAACACCCAGTTGACTTTTTAATCACTACAATATTATGTATTAATACTCTTGTTTTAGTTCCCTTAACAAGATGTATTGACTTTGGCATTTCCAACTACATAAATCATGACAGTAATAAGGAAACGTTTCCATACATTTTTATTAAACTTTATACAGGATTCTTTTCAATTTTCTTTTTAATTCATTTTATTTTGGGGCAGAAAGGAAAAGCAAATTAAAGCTTCTGAGGTCTACGGTTCTATGAAATTTGAGGATAACACCTGATGGCATCTTTCCCCGGGTTGACTCTGTGGCTAAGAACACGCCAAATAATTGCTTGCTCCTTATCTACAGTTTTGGATACAGCCTCTCTTTCCTCCTCCGACATAATTCTTATTACACTAGGCTTTATCCAAAAATCAATGACAGGATGATGTTTCTGACACCTGAGGTCATATCCTGTCATGTTTCCATTTGCCAATCAATACCAGGGTACAATTTACAGTGAAGAAAGTGTAAAACAGAACAAACTACAGCTAGGACGCTATAGGAGTCACCTGAAGCATACTACCAATTACACAGCAGTAACAGTTTCAGGCGGTGACTGGAAGCTGTGCTTCAAAAAACAGGCAGTGCAATTACCACGTGCTCAGAGCGGTCATGTCTCAATGCTGCGGGGGGTAATGATTTGCATATCAAAACAGTAAAGAATTTTCATGCTTAATCAATAGGAGTGGAGGTTAAATAATATATACTTCAAAAGGAGAATGGAAATGTGAATTTAAAGTTTATAATCATTCCAATTAGAGTCTGGGTGAGATTAAAAGGTACTGAAGATTACACTGCAATGTAACTCTGCAAGATGAAGTTGGTTCACAGGAAAATCCTTAAAAATTCAAGAAAGTACCAAAAAGGAAGTAGCTTTTATTAGATTCACTGTCAAAAAAAAGCAAAACAACCAACCAGAAAAACCTACCTCTTAAATCTAATCACTGAAGTGGTGTGTTTCATGTATTATTCAAAGACTGTCCAAATAATGACCGTATAGTTTCCTCATCCCTCTAAGTTGCTGACAAACAAATATGAATCTAAGAAGGGGCGATACGGTCTAGGCCTTTAACACACCAGAAAATCATATGGAAAGTGCTAAGGTGACTCACAAGGCTGCACATTAAAAAGCTTTCAAAATACAATGCTTTCCCGCAGTTTCACATCAGCAAGCTCATCTTGGAAACATGTTAAAACTCATCTCTTTTCAGACTGCACGAATTTAAATCTTCCTTTTCATCCTCTACAGGCAAATGTATGTACAATGTGTGTATAGCACCTCAGTAGTTTTATGCCATTTTATTTCTCTTTTATACGGCAGCCTACCTTTAATACTATCATTTATTACTGCCTTTGGAGCTTCCCTCTGTCCTGATAAACTCATAATTTTCCTTAGCAGTCATTTTTTGGAGCTGTTATCTGTTGTTTGATGAAAGGTATGTATGTAAGCGGGGAAGTTCAGATGACGAATGGTGTTTTCTTTAGTTTGGGAAGGTTTTCAGTACAATTCAGTGAAGGATAATGAACTCACCAAAGGCGGGTTTAGAGTTTCTAAAAGTTAGGCAACTAGTATAAGCAAGTGGTCCTTGTCCTTGTTTCCACTGTTGTCAACGAAGGAAACCTTATATTTTCATGATGAGGACAAACTGCTTTTTAAAAGGTATCTCTCTTTCTCACCCATGCTATCCACTCATTTGCAGCAAAATTTTCAGCCATGAGTTCGGATTAGACACTTAAATTCATCAGCAATGAATTCAGCTAAACGTGGGAGGACTCACATTCTACGTTCTGCCCTTTTCCTTTGGGATGTGTAACTGCTTCCTATGTCTAGTTGGAAAATCAGCTTTGAACTGAGGCTGAGGCTGTCTGTTCCATTTAATTCCTTATTTTGTTAACAAGTTAATCATTTAGTGACACTTTAGTAAGAGAGGGAAGGGAAATAACGAATGACAAAAATGCAATTACGAAGGTACTATGTGAATTATTAATGAATGGAATAAAGTTCATTTTGAAGTCAATATCTAAGTTTGATAAATAAAATGTGCATTTTCTGATAGCTTTTAGTGAAAAGCGTTGTATTTGTCATCCTCTTCCAGCTCCCCTCCTCCCCAGTTCATGATTAGAGAGAATAATTAGAACTTTTAGAGGCATCTTTTTTTTGCAGTCTAAACACGTGAATGAGCTTTGTAATAAATAAATGTATAAACCCCACTACTATCATCTGCCCTACCTAGATAGAAACACACGGCAAAAAGTACACCATCAGTATTTCATAGAGGACATATCTAAACTGTGTAACGGCGCCTTAGGAAGCGGTCCTTCAGTTAGCACGGAATGTGCAGTGTCTCCAGAATTTGAAGCAATACACCCACAACAGCATACCAACTCTGTGCCAAGCAAAGTGTCTTCTCCTTGGAGGAAAATCTTATCAACTGAAGTGTGCTGCTATGATAAGGCAGTTACACTCTTTTGGGAATACAAAGTGTCTCCCACCTGTGCTGCTCTATGGTATATGGATGTACAGTCTCAGGACGGCTCATTTCATGAGGAGGCTATCTTTTCTGTAATCTAAGTTCCATTTTCAAAACTAGTACCTGCTTTTAGGATTGATCAACAATCTAAATAACTCTTGAACACTTTGGAGTGACTTCAAATCATGTGACCCTAGCCATCCTAAATTAATAATGCATCTCTGGATTTTCCTCTGCATTGAAACAACAGGTTTCCTACAGCAAATATACAAGAGTAAAAGTTTCAACCGTTATCAATGCTGTGTAGCATAAACTGATTTTGCCTTCAGTTACTAAATGAAGTTGTACCCTTTCCCCATTTTCATTTCTGTTCTCCCAAACTGATTTTTCCAGCTTCAGCTACACAAGAAACTGTATCACAGAGAAAACTAAAAGATTAAGGTATGAGTTGGAAGCAACGTTACCATTAAAATGTGTTACCATTAAAAAGTTTGAACGTCCATTTCCATTTTACCAGTCATACAATGATACCACAAAGATAACTCAATATTAACGAGATAACAGATTGGAAAAAAGTGAGCTGATTTGGGTTTAAATCCAGTAAGAAAGAGATGCTGACTGATGGCTAGGAAAAATAAATGGGTATGTTTTTGATACCACACCAGAGCACTCATTTTTGTTATCTGGTTTAAAAAATGTGAAACTTCAAAATCTCAATTTCTTTTTTAATATATTATGGTTAACATAAAGCAGCTGGGCAAAACAAGAGCGGAATTTAATCTTTTTCATTGCCATTTTGGCTACAGGTATGGATTGATTTCTTTATTTTTTCGAAGAAACTTCTCTTTTTGTGTCCTCTCTTTTTAATCTGTAAATCAGCATAACATAAGCAGAAGTAAACCAGTAATCTATTATAAACTTTACTGTTGAAAAGAAATAAAATAATTCCTCTTTAACTAGCAAACAGTTCTTACACTAATTTCAGACTTAGTGCCATTCCACAGAGACAGCCATAAAAACAGTGCATTTGAAGTGACCAACTATTATGGGTTAAAAATAAACTAATTGGAAAGAGTATTTTCATCCCTGAAAACATAGTTAACAACCCAAGAAAGTAATCAACACTATAAAGAGAGATCAAAAACTAAAGAGATAAATAAAATTCTCAAATCTTATATTACAATTTTATTATGTTGTCCTAAAAAAAAAAATGTCTTAAGCAATCATGGCAGGAAAAAATTTAAAACAATATGACAGCACCAAAACTACTTTGAGCATTTGACTGGCAAAGGATTTCACTGTCACTAACTGACAAAATGATGGTTTTAACAAACCTGTTTAGAATTGCTCTCCACCTTCTGCACAAGGTTATCCCAGCGCTGAGAAAAATTTTCAAGACGACTTTCCAGCTTTTGAGCCACTGCTTTATTTTTCACTGCTATGAGGAGGTCTTGGCTGAGTGACTTCAGCTTACCCATCATTTGCCTTTTCATTTCTAGATCTCCTTTTAGGATCTGTTAAACAAAATAACAGCAGAAAGAAGAATAATTCATACAGGGAGATGGGGTGGGGAGGAACCAAACCCAACAAACTGAGAAGAAAAATCCTAACAAGGGCATCATAAAGAACAGAAAGTGGGTTAGGGTATTTCATACAAATCCTATACTTCCATGCTGTTGTTACTGTAAAAACTGCTGGCAGAGCTGACATAGTGGAATGGACACATTGCACTTCACAAAGCAACAGAACATGACAGGTGGAGCAACTTCAGGCATCACAGCATGCCTCAGGTGGTGACATAAATCAAAAAGCTAACAGCTGTGTGACATTAATAACCTTAAAACTGCACTAACGTTAACAACTATATCAACATTTCAAACAATGTTTCTTTAAAGTTTTGTTGTACTTTGTCATATATTGCATATTAGAACTGAGAAAAAAATGTTTTCTATAAAAATAATATTTGACCCCAAACCAGGATGAAAAAAGAAGAAAGCTGAAAGAAAGTAAGCTTGGTTTTGGCAGTATGAAGAATCATGTATTTCTCATCTTCCTCAGATCTCAGCAGCTCTGGTTACATGGCAGGAGCCTCCCAGGGAATGAGGAAGCCTTGGGAACCCCAGGAGCTCTGCTGAGTGTGCCAAGGAAAGGGCCCTGCAGCTAGGAGCCTGGAAATTCCTGGATACAACCTCTGTGCTCTGCAAGCCGCCATACAGCTTGAACCCATGGAAGCTAGTGGAAAAGGACAAATCGTCAGTCTTCACATCCCTACTGCAGTAAACTGCCAACGGATTCTGAAACTCCTGAGATCTATACACGCAAACCTCTCTATGAAGTAGGCTCTTTCCAGATCTAATAGAGTCATCCATAGCTCCAGTTCTCACCTGGGTTTATTTTTTAATGCCTCCACTGATTTACTCCACTGATCTTCATACCTTAAGCATTCATTCCCTACACCCTACATGTTAATCATGGCCAATTTTTGAGCTCTCTATGCAGATGAGGATTGCAATCTAATCCCCAAGACATGAAAGAGAAAATTAAACAAATATTTAGGCAATGGAATTTAGTCTACATATACTTTCCTGCAGCTTTATTATCCAAAATTCTAATCTAAAATACAGCTCAGTGAAAGAAAGATTTGTAGTCTTTGTAATCAGTACTCTTTCCATTCTGATGGGCTTTGAAACATCATAATTACTAATGTTAGATACAGTAAACATCAAAATTTAAATTGACATGTCCGCAAGAAATAGCAACTAACTTTATATTTAAGAATCTGTTTGTATAGTAGCAGATCTAACAGAACGAGTAGATTAGATGTAAAACAACTTACTGTCTTAAAATTTCAAGGATTGCTATATTTGACTTTTTTTTTGCCTAGTGTCAGAAAAAGCTCACGTGAAAGCCACCACGTACACTGACTGAAATAATCAAAAATGGTACCCTAGGAAACATGATTAGTGAATTCTGAACAGCAGTGTTTTATTTCCAACCTCCACAGCTGACAACAGCTGTATAATACACAAATGAGTTCAGCATCAATGCCAGATACATGGAGCACAATTAGTAAGTGAAACACTACAAAGAGAAGGATGATAGAACTTTCTGTGTCAAAGGTACCGCTCACTATTACCTAATATGTTTTTGTGATAGCTACAGTTAACCTGCAAAAATGTACTGGGGGAATCTGTTTTCACAGTTCCTTACTGAAAACCTGTCAATGTACTACATTAACCAATAATATACTCTAGTTTTGGTTTTTTTCTGTTACAAGAATAGACCTAAAATACTAATGGGCTAGCAACAAAATATGTAATTTACTAATCTGCAAGAGTACTGTTGGTACTGTTTGCATTGTGAAATTAATTATCAGATAACTCAGTCACAACTTCTGTCAAGTCCATCCTGTAAACTCTAATATCTGAACATTATTAAGTGGTTCCCTTATTTGTTGCTAATGTGCTTCTATGAGTTGTTTTTTGGTTTCAAGTTTTAATAGTTGTTGTTTCGTTTTTCCTTAAACATTACCAAAAACTTTCTTTGCTCATTGCGATATTCTAATCAGCAACATCTGCTGTAAAGTAATTGTTCAGCTGGTAAGAGATTTATTCCAGTAAAAAATGGTATAATATCTAATTTATCTCTTCTAATAAATGAAGAGACTTGCATTAAGTGAAGCAAGAGTAACTCTTAATAATAATAACTCTACATAAATGGAATATTTACTATAAGTATATAGACCTAGATCTTGCATACCTTTGCAGTAGATCTCAACATGTTTTACGAAAAAGAGGAACACCATCACCTACAGGCTGCAAAACGTAGGCACAGGACATGAAAAAAAACTTATCAAGCCTTTGCCATAAATGACAGTAAAATTTCACCTCAGACTGTCTACTTGTATTCTACATTCTCAGTGCATCATAACCTCCAGCTTAGTCCATGCTCTATGTCGTACTTTGCCTTGTGTAAGAATTCAGACAATTATAGGGACAGTGAATAAATGGTAGGTGGAAAATGAAAAAAAAAAAAAACCCACAACAAAAACAAACCCAAAAACAACGACCCAAACAGTTGCTTTAAGGAAATACTTTTAGAACTTCAGCAACTACCCATCAACATCAACAAAAAATGAAGAAAAGTCAGTATTAATACATGCACAAAACAGTAAAGCCTAACCAGTTTTTCTGACCTTTAGACTAAGGTCCCAGAAGGGAGTTAATGACAAAGGAGATAAATTTTCACGTACAAATACTGAATGGATCCTCTGAAACAAGCCATTTGAGATTATTAAAACACAAAAATTTCTTGCAAAAAACAGTTTTATCTGAATAAAAATTCTTACAAATATATATTATGGGTACAGAAGAAATCTGACTGACTTTATATCAGTTTTAACACAATGTTAAAACTGGGTGAATTGCTACACTGACCAATAATATATGTTACCCATTAATTTCAATAGCAATGGAAATGTGACTGCTAAAGCTGAGGGCAAAAGAGGGACAGCATCTGTACTGGGTTTACAAGGCAAGATTTTGGCAGCAAGGGGGTTGCAAGGGCCACTTCTGTGAGAAGACACCAGGGGCTGCCCCCATGTCATATAGAACCAGTTCCAGATGGCTCCAAAACAGACCCACCACTGCCTAAAGGTGAGCCCATCAGCGACTCTGGTGGTGCCTCTGTGAAAATATCATTAAGAAGGGGTTAAAAACACTTCACAGCAGCTGTATNGGGGAAGATGTTTTGAGATTGTTCTTATTTCTCATTATCCTACTCTGATTTGGTTGGCAATAAATTAAATTAATCTTCCCCAAGTGGAGTCTGTTTTGCCTGTGACAGTAACTGGTGAGTGATCTGCCTGTCCACATCTTGACCAAAGAGCTTTTCATCTTTACTGCCTGTGCCTTGCTGAGGAAGGGGAGTGAGAAAATGGCACCTCATGACCAGCCAAGGCTAACCCACCACAGCATCATAATCTTTGGGACATCCCGAATCTCTCTTCTGTTAGACGGATTTCAAAACATTTTGTCTTCCACTGCCCAGAGTGTAACCCAACCTCCATACACTAGAGTATTCTGACATCAAATTGAATATCAAAGTTTAATTTACATAGTTTTATTTAAAATGTTTTAACTTGCCTCCTTCTCCCAGTTCAGGAGAATCATATCTGAGAAAGAACCTACAGAGAACTAATATTTGTTAAGAATAGTGAGCCTGCAGTCAAATCATTAGGAAGGATTGCATTCTGGGGAAACACATGCTTGGTTACACCAAGTCAAATAATCAGGATTTGGACTGCAAAAATCTTCAAGCAATCCTAAAACAGGATTCCATGTATGGAGATTTTGATTCAGGAATAATATCAATCTTTCTGCTTACTGAAAATCTTTATTGCAGTCTGAAAATATATGCATACTGACTACCAGTTTAATAAATGTTGGTAAATGAAAGCTTACTTTTAAGCAGTAATAGTGCTTACTATCAGAAATCCTGTCTTAACTAAAATTAACAGTGTATTTCTTCCCACTTGAGAAACATGAGACAAAATTACCGTGGAGAAGACACTGATGTATTTCTGCATCAGCAAGCAGTAGTTAAATCCTAATTTCTTCAGAAGTATCCTGAACTGCAAATACGCATGAAAACTACCAGCTGCTCTTTCTTATTTTACCTTCTATTTGTTACTATTTGATGTAATCATTAACGTGATGTAAGAGTCAACATTTTTTCATACTGTGAATAGCATCTCAACAGACCTATTTCACTTCAGGCACTTTAGAAGTCTTAGGACCTTGTATGAGGGTTGTAGAATATCAAATGAACAATCATAATGCCAAATGGTTTAATAAAATACCTTCAGAAATCTCCTTCAGGCTTAAGAGACTGAAGTCTGGCTAAAGAACACGACCTTAATCTTGCCAAGCTGTGCGTGTAAGAGAGACAGGAAAAATAGGCTGGAAGCTCTTATGTTGTATCATGATATCAAACCTAAAATTCTTAAGATCATACAGAACAAACTAATACTTTAATTCCCTGCCAGAAGTGATTAGATAACTGAGGGACTGAGCTACCATTTGTTAAGAATATAAACATTTCTATATTAATAAAAGAACATATGTTTATTGCCTCACAGACTCACCTTTACAATTCTGAAACAAGCTGGCCTAATTATAAAGATGATTTTTCATGACAGCTTCTCCTTTACTACATCCAAACACATCTCTATGGACAAAATAACATATGCCAAAAGACAGGCATGGTTGCATGTCAGGGTCAGGATACCATGATCCCATTTTTCCCTATTTCTAAAAGCCAGTCCAAGAGTGGAAGAATATATTCCCTGACAAGAATTTTCATGTGGGTAATGCTTTATTACAAATTCCACATGATTCAGAGAAGACTAAAATAGTAAATCTTCATCCACAAAACTCCTGACAATTTGACATTATGTGAAGGTAAAAATATATACTTACTGGAATTTGGAGATGACTGCTACTAGGTCTAAAACCTAATAGAGGAATTCCAAAAGTAGAAAATATTTTTCTGCTACAAATCAAAGAGACTAAAGAGGCAGTGTTCCTCCAGCATACCATCAACATTTAAATATCTAAACTACTGCATTATGGATCAGCTGTTTCTAAAACCATTGAAGTTATTCATGTGCAAAAAAAGATTAAGTTGCTATTAATAAACCCCGCCTGTTCTGTCAAGGATGACATGATTATTGTTGAGGTTCAAGGGGATGGAGGAATTCCTTTATTTACTCTGGTGTTCAAACATTCAGTTTCATGAAAGACTGTCAATGCGTTCATAAGAGTAATGCTTAACAATTCAAGTTGGCAACATAATTAACTTCCTAAGAGTGTGTATTTATTTCATTAACCAAATTTATGAAAATACTACTAAAGGAAAGTATTTCCTTCTTAACATCATATTTCCAAGCAATTCTGAATGGTATCCAAACTGATCTTACACTTAACACTTTCAAACTATTAACAGCTTGCTACTTCACAATTTGTGATAAACATTTCAACCCCCAGTTCCTATCTCCTCCAGCAACTTGCTGAAATCCACAAGTACTAATTTGCTTAATAATAATATAATAATATATTATATATAATGAATAATCTGATTTTCTTGCCATAATTTTTTCTTCATGAAGGTACTGTGAAGCATCCTAAGTTGCTTCTAATTCATTATGCATTAATAAAAGCCTGGCTTCAAGTCAACTTCAAGACTGCTTGCACGTTAAATTACTAGAATTTCCAAGAAGCATATACACTGAGACAACTGACTACATGAAGAGTTCCTTTCCTTTACAAAGAAATTGACTTAATCCTAAGTAATCTTTAATCAAAATCCAAGTGTGCACCTCTAAATATATGTTTTAATTAGGCCCTAAAGAGTTACAAAAGCAAAAAGGGGCAGGGGGTTAGAAAGGAGTGTAGTAGCATAATAATTCATTTCTTGAGATTATGCTGACAATCATACTTTGGTGTCTTGATTTTGGGGGAAAAAATAATAATCAACAAATATTAACTTCCTAGTCATTTTATGAATCAACAGGGACACATACCACCAATTCTGGACCAGCTGCAAAGTAGTTATGAATTAAACAGTCAAGCTGTAAGAATTTTGTTTTTATAAAGAATAAAACCATATACATTTGTATAAGTAAGGATAAAATAGAGCAAATCTTAAAAACATCACAGTTACTTAAACTTCAGAAACATCATGGTAATTTTATTGACCAGAAGCCCAAATGTTTCTATTTTTAACACAGAAGGACAAGAAGGACATCACTTTTAAAATAATTTTTAAAAATCTAAGGTTGAGCCTACTGTACAACCAAATAGTTAATATTAACTTGAGAAGCTTTCATGCCTGAAAATTCTAGTATGTAGGCTGTAAAACCAAGTCTGGAAATAATGCCTAGGACACTTTTTCCCTGCCTATTTGACTAAACAAATAATAATAGTTCTGTTTAAACAGAAGATTACCAATGAAGTTCCTATTTACAGCAATAATAATTTACCTACTTAACAAAAACATGGACATGAATGTTTCCTTTCCTCTAAATGCATGAACAGTCATTGTTATGTACAAAAATAGCACCTACCATACTATTTTATTTGCAAAGGTCCTAATGCTATAAAACCATATGGAAGTCTAGGCTGTGAAAAGTTTTCCACCTCTACAGGCATAGCATCTTTCTAGGCCAGCCAGACCTACATTCCCTCCATAAAGATGATGTATAATAGAGTATTTTTCTGATAAGGGAGGTAGAGGACATGTTGAAAAGGGTGCATTTTATGTATGTAACTAGATTCCTGAAATACAGTTGAAATATAATTGTAATACTAATGTCAGCGTTTCACAACTTTTGAGTCTTTAGCTTTTTCAAGTTCAAGGAATGTATAACAGGTTTTGCTGTAAGATAAGTACTTGCTCATACATATATGTGTCTTTGTACATATACATATATACTCAGTCTCACACGCACAGCTATGAGAGGAAGTAGAAAGGTTAAGGAGCATCAGGGAGTGTGAGAAAGAGACAGACTGGTGGAACCAAGCTCTGCCCTTCTTGAGACAGAAACCGGAACAGCCACCAGAAAAAACAACAAGATAAGGGGATCCTGTATCCTCCCCCCTCCAAGCTCAAGGCAGTAGCTTAAAGGAAAAGAATGAGTGGATGCAAATCCACACTCAGGGCAGAAGGCAAACCCCCTCCTTGCCCACCTTGCCTTCCCAGGTGCCTCTGTACAACAGGTATGAAGCTCTGGATGTGGAATGCCAGTCAACGGATGATGCATATGATGGTCCATCTACACCAGAGGTCTTGCCAAGGTCAGAAAGGTCTACCCCCTGTATCACAACCACTTCCATGAGGAAGAAAAAATGGGTTATGCTGTAGACAACTCCCTTCTGAGGGTAACAGAGGGTCCAATATGCCAGACAGACCCTCCTCTTAGGGAAGTCTGATGCCTCCCTGGGGCCCAGGTTAAGGACATCACTAGGAAACTTCCTAGCTGGTATGGCCCTTGGACTATTACCCATTACTGCTCTTCCATGTGGATGGCGATGAAGTCACAATGCATAGTCCAAGGGTGATCAAAAGACACTTCAGGGCCCTGGGATTGTTGGTAAGGGAATCTGGAGCACAGGTTATTTTTTTCTCTCCTTCCAGTTGTTGGCAGCAACATTGCAAGGAACAGACAGACCCAGTCTATTACTACACGGCTCCATGGCTGGTGTCACCACCACAATTTTGGGGTTTTCACTATGGGATGGCCTATACAGCACTAGGCCTGCTGGCATCAGATGGGCTTCACCTTTCTCAAAGGGGGAAGAGGGTCGTTGCTCATGAGCTAACAGGGTTCATTGACAGAGCTTTAAACTAGACTTGAAGGGAGAGAGGGACAATATCAAGCTTGCCCATGACAAGCCGTGGGATGACACACCAAGGTTAGAGGTATGGGGTGCTAGTGAGGGCCCTCAGCCTGTTGCTCTGAGACGTACTAGTACACTTGAAGTCTTACGCAGATAAGCTGGGGGCTCATGAGGTAATAGGAGTCAAGAGGGAAACACCAATGAAATACCTCAGAGGATGTAAGGGATGTTCCTCTAAGAAGGTGACACAGCCGATGGCCCAGCTGAAGTGCCTCTACACCAATGCACACAGCATGGGCAATGAACAAGTGGAGTTGGAAGCCACCATGCTGCTAGAAAGCTATGACCTAGTTGCCATTACTGAAACTTGGTGGGATGAATCCCATGACTAGAGTGCGGCTATTGACATCTACAGGCTGTTCAGAAGGGACAGGTGAGGAAAGATGGGTGGAGGCATTGCCCTTTACATCAAGAAATAGATAGAGTTGGAAGAGCTATCACTGAAGAATAGCCATGAACAGGTTGAAAGCTTATGGGTAAGAATTAGAGGCTGAGGCAACAGAAGTAACCTTGTGGTTGGTGCCTACTACAGGCCACCCGATCAAGGGGAAGTTGGTGAAGTCTTCTTACTTCAGCTACAGGAGGCATCATGCTCACAGGTTCTCATCCTACCTGGGGACTTCAACCACCCCAACATCTGCTGGAAAAGTAGCACGGCAAGCTGTAGGAAATCCAGGAGACTCCTGGAGTGCATTGAGGATAACTTCTTAAGCCAGGTAATAGACAGCCCTATCAGAGCAGATGTGATACTGGACCAACACAAGTGAGCAAATTGGTGATACCAAGATGGGAGGCAGCCTGGACTGCAGTGATCATGCACTGGTGGAGTTCGCAGTCCTGAGGGATATGGGTCAAAAAAAGAGTAAAGTTGGGACCCTGAATTTCAGGAAAGAAAAAATCCAGCTGTTCAAGGAGTTAGTCAATGGGATCCCCTGGAAAACTGCCCTCAGGGACAAAGGAGCAGAACAGAGCTGGCAGATCTTTAAAGACACTCTCCACAGAGTGCAAGAGCTCTTGATCCCCAGGTGTAAGAAATTAGGAAAGGAAGGCAAGAGACCAGCACGGTTGAGTGAAGACCTGCTTGTCAAACTAAAGGGCAAGAAGGAAATGCACAGGCAGTGAAAGCAGGGACAGGTATCCTGGAAAGGGTATAGGGATGCTGCCCCGTTGTACAGGAATGAGGTCAGGAAGACCAAGACACAGATGGAGCTGAACTTTTACAAGGGATGCAAAGAGTAATAAG